>OZ023155.1:11721212-12021212 GCA_963678695.2 Diplodus puntazzo | reverse complement strand
GACAAACGTCAAAGGTGGATGCTTGTTTATTACCTGTGTGTGGCTCTTGAGGGGTGACAGTGTTCATCTTAAAATGGGTATCCTGAAATCAAAATTTCTCAAGATTATTTTTAAATTCTCAAACTGTTGCATTCTTACTACCAAGGATCTCATCCTGTTCCCTTGTACCTACAGGTGCATATTAAGGCAAATAATTACACTGTGAATTTGGAGGAATTACACCATACAGGGCGAAATTCTTAAGTGTTAAGGAAGTCACTATTATTAAATTACAATTTCCATTAGCCGGTGTGTATTTACAAACAGCCAAAGATGTCTTGCGCTGCAATTTTTAAAATTTGCACACGTATGACGATGCACTGGGATTTGCACAAGTACATATGAAGTAAACAAATCGACATTTGAACAGTTTTGGTGTGATGTTGATGAGAAACAATGAATGTAAACATAGCTTTTGTTTGTTTACAAGAAAAATCCACAGTACACCTTTTAGGCTCTGCGCACTATATGTAGACGTTTGCAGTCTATCCCTTGAAGGTTCAGTCTAATCCATAAAAATGAATTTGGTTTGCCTGCATGTGTACGTCGAGAATAACCCCCCTCGTGTCTCAGACGTCTTATTCTGAACTCACAACATCCTCTAGTTACACATGTGTTCCTCAAGTTTTCCACCTGTCATCTTCCTTTAAAGTACATCACCTCCCTGTCATGTTTTCTTTTCACACACTACTCTCACGCGCACACATGATGGACAGTGTCAGCGCATCGACAGTCGTATCTTGTACAGACTGAAGTAAGTTTGACTTTGACTTCCAAACACTGGTATGGTGAGAGAGAGGAGCCAAATGTGTGAATGTACAAAGAGTTCTCCCCCCTACACCCCACCCCCACCCTCACCTCGCTGCTGTAAACTCCACCACCCACAGCTGCACACACTTCTCCTGTCACGGTGATAATCTCTTTGTCAGGAGCCGTCTGTTAGAGATTTGTCCGTCTGATTCGCTGAACGTCCGAGTGGCAGGTCTAGCAGTAGTGCCACAGGGTGTCTGTGTGTGTGTGTGTGTGTGTGTGTGTGTGTGTGTGTGTGTGTGTGTGTGTGTGTGTGCGTGTGTGCGCATGTGTGTGCATGTGTGTGTATGCACCCAGTGCCATAGGTGGTGGGATCTCCGTCTCTGTCACAGTGTGTATGTCACTTGTCTTGCGAACTCTGTTTTGCGATGGAAGAGGAATGTTGAGCAGAAGAGGAACAGAAACAGATACACAAAGAGAGAGTCTGACTTTTAATATCACCTGTTCCTCATGGTTCATTTGCATCCATCTTTATTTTAGCCAATGTGGCTGGAGAAAAATGGTCAATTAGAATTGGCTTTCCCACTTGAGGGCTCTGCTCTCTGCCTATACGTCTAATGCCAATGCCTGTAAATGAAAAAGGAACAAACAGAAATCAAAAGTTTGGTGACACAATAAGCATGATTAATACATGGTAAACATATAGTTAATTGAAATTCAGTTAATAGTTGATTCACTGTTAATGAACATTAACATTGATTTTCAAGCCATTGTCAGCTGTTTATTGTAAAGTTACAACTGATGTTTTTAATTGTATGTTTACATCTGGCTTGACGACAAATTTACATTTAAATGCCAAATCAGTAATCTAGTTTGTAAACCGCTCAGAATTAATATTTTTTCTTTAGACATAAAGCCATCTTACAGTTCTTCTGTAGGAAATGGATTATTCAACATTTTTATGGTGACATAATCTGCAGACATGCTGTTGCCTCCACACTTAAGCCCCTAAGACTCAGTCTACCACCTACTCATAGCTGAGATTTATTATGGATGTCAGCTACAGTACTCATTAATACGTCCTCTAAGATGAAGTTGGTTGGCCTTCTCTGTCGGAGAGACGTAATAATCACTGCTCTCTGTTTATATTTAAAGTTTTGATTTGAAATCATATATTACATCTATGTTACATTGGAACCCCCGGTCCGTTTCTAACTCGCTCCAGTGATTGGCTTCTTCTTCCAGGACTGCTTTCACAGCCAGAGCTGAGGTCTCCCTCGTATAACTTATTAGATAATCATCTGCTATGAGCTTGTAATTGTTGTTGTATGTTTTGCATTTTTATTTGAATCTGGTTTCTTTTCTCTTTGTTTAATTGATATCTCTGTTGACGCTTGGCATCATTGATCGATTGATTCCCAGAGACTTAAACAAAGGTCTGAATGAATGAATCACTGATAGTTTGTAAATGGTTTATGAATACTGTGAACAAACCTTTAAAAACCTTTGAAATTACTGGTTTAATAAGTGTTTCATTGTTTGTTTGTGAAATATCTATCTACTAAAGTTTGATTAAATATAAATATACTTTTTTGTTATTGTAAAGTTTTACCAAAAGATAATTTAAATATAAAAATGCCATCTAAGGGAAACAAAAAGAAAAAGAAAAGTAAAACGTGACACATGCCATCTTTATATTCTCTTCTGGGCAGGGCTTTCTTTTACCTACTGCCATCAATAGTTCCCATTTCTCCTGTATTTTGGACTTACTTTGTCATTTATAAATATTTTATGTGCAGTTACAGTGAAGACAGTACGTTGGTCTCTCAGCGCTTGAACCTTTATGAATACAGAACTTCCTGTACCAACCGTCAGCTTATTGCCGAGAAAACTGTCTACAAACAGGAGCCTTTAGATCTCTGCCAAACATTTCTTCATCTGATCGGATGATGTTTTGTCTTCTCTGCAGACAAGAACCTTCCACTGAGCTGTAAATCTAAATGTCAAAGGAAGGTCAGTTACAAAACAGCATCTCCAGGGTGGGTAATTCATCAGTTACTTGCTCAAGGACACTTTGGCAGTTTGGTATTACAGTGATCAGATCACTGGCTTTCCAGTTAAAGGTTGGCCAGGTGCAAACCGAGGTTCCTACTCAATATTTTCATCAATTTCACTCCTAAGTGCTGACTTTAAGGACCACTAAACACCAGAACCTGACACTAAAACGATTTGATCGTACACCTAAGTAAGATTAAATGATATGTGTGAAGATATTAACTTTAAAATATAAAGAACCTAAAGAGCTGTAAGTTCTCCCTTAGATAGAAGATAATCTAAATTCTGACAAAGCTGTAATTGTTGGGTTGAGTTATTGTTTCCCGATGCTCTTTTTCTTTCTTTTGCCTTTCATCTCTCCCCTCCCGACACCTTCTTCTTCCTCTATCTGTTGTTTGGTCTCCTCTTGTCACTCCACTGCAATCATCTTCGCAGGGGGGCTTGTCATCTGTATCTACTCATATCCTCCAATCCCTTTTGCTCTGAGCACTACTGCACTTAAATGTCAGGGCTGATGAGCCTGCCACACCCACCTGACACATCAGCTCAGCGCCTGCTAAAAGCTTTTATGGAACAGAGTGTGAGCCTGGTGGTTGATATAAATTAAAGCGTTCTTACATGCGGGATAAGAGAATCTCTTCTTTTTTTAAAAAAAAAGATTATGGCTCTAAAGGGACAACTTCTGGTAAGAAATCGAAAGAGAGAGAGAGAGAGAGAAAGTCAGAGCATCAGCTATCATTGGTTGCCATCTAGTGGCTTTGAAAAGTTGCTGCCCCGTTCTGATGGATAGAGAGGAAGACGGCACTGAACTCTCACCGCCTAAGATTAGATTAGATTTCACAGTAATGAAAGCAAATGAGATAGATTTTCTCCATCTTTTATAGTTAATAATAACGCTGTTGTATTGAGTTTAACACATGTTGCCTGGATTTCAAATGGTGAACTGCTTATTTTTTGGGGGAAAACGGATTACATGAAAGAAACTGTTTTTTTTTTTTTTTTATTGTCCGTGTAAATCAAGGATTTAAGAGTATTTTATTGTTGTAGGTAAACATCATTTTCTTTCTGGAGTGCTTACCTTCGTAAGTATCTAGAAATGAGTTATTCATGTTTGGAAACAGTTTATTTTTCTATTGAATGTAAAACAGCACACACCGGACTGAACACAGTGACCTCTGTGTAACACCAAGGACTGCATTGTGATGTAAAGCTGGTGAAATCTTTAAAAACGTTCACATTTACTTGATTATCAAACGCGTGGGTATTCAAAGTTATTGTGTAAAGATTGATTAGTTTGTTATACATGAATGCATTTAAGTGTCATGTGTCGTTCTAATACTCTGTTTATCTTGACAAATGTTGATCGTGTTTTTTTGCTTCTCATAGTTTGTTCTATACAGTGCTCAAACAGCCCTGATTACATTTCATCAATGTAGTTCATGCTTTGAGATTAGAGGAAAGTGAAGCATGTTAATAATAAAATTGATTGGGGCAGAAATCCCTTTATCATTTTTCAGGATTCTAGTATTGTTCATGCTGTGACTCACTGTCACAGCCTACTGGGATGCTTGAATGTAACATCGTTAATATTATTAATAACCAGTTCCCCCGGGAGTTTGAAGCGTTGTGATTGTGACAGGTAACAAAAATTCTGCACCACCTTGCAACTGTGTTAAATCGCTGCAACTTTTACGCAAATTCAGAAAAAAAAAGACCCAGATTCGACTGGCATTGTAATTTTCCCGCAAGTTCTGCCTGTCAGGCCTTACATGTACACTGCCAAACTCACATCCTTGTTTCTTGTGAATATGCAGACATGACACAATTGTCTCTTGTTTACTAACAAAAATTACTGCTAAAGATTGCGCAGGGCTATAACTTATGTTCTGCTTAAATGCAGGTGAAGTGACGGTTGTGAAGTCATCATAGCACACCCATACAAACGACAACTTTTTTTTTTTGCATTTTTCACGTACTACTGCATTCTCTTTGCATAAATAACACCAAAGCATGCATTGCAATTTTTTTTACAAAATAGTCTACCTTTAAACATACACTGTGCAACTTCTTTTGGCTGCAATTTTCTTACTGTCGGACTTCTTTCAGTTTAATAAGCATGTTTTACTCTGATTTACAAAGTACAAGTACAAATGTAAACATACAGCTATAAATGTAATCTGAAATATTAGCTCTAGAGCTCTGTCTCTTTGTTGGTTTAAGCCTGTAAAATAGCTGCACAGTGCACCTTAAAATCAGGCATTACAGGCCAAATATAACATGACAGGCAAAAAAGCCTGTGAAATGAGAGAGCAACTGCATAAAATATGTGCTTTGACTGCTGAGACAAGTCAAAATGTTAATGTTAATCCCTTGGTAGGAACTTCAGGTAAATGCTTTAATACATTCACACATCATCATATCATATCATATTTAAGGACCGCCATGGTACTTAAATATGATTTAAAAAGAAAAAACACTTCACTAATTTCTGTACCGTTTCTGTTCTTTTCCTTTATTTGTAAAACTTTGGCATTCTAGCCAATATTCTCAGTGATTGGCCAGGTATAGACAGTATGTACACTCTGAGCAATGGATGCACAACACAATATAATATGTACAATCTCAATAGATCTGCAAACACAATATATACAGTCTCACTGCTCGTTGTACAACACCATGTATATACAAACTAGCCTCTTCTCCGGTGGTTCTGCATGACAGTATGTACAATCTAGATTAGTAAACAATATTTACAGCTTCACCTCGTCCTCGCGGTCGTACAACGCAATATCTACAACCTCGTCTTCACACTCATAGTTGCATCAGTCCCGGCTCCACCTCTCACACTTGTGCAATTCATCACAACACATACAGTATGTGTATCAGCAAACATGATGTGTACAGAATGACTGTAATCCCTGCTACAGTGTCTATTGGTCACACGTCACAATATGTTTTGGTTTGACCCCTGACCAGGAAGTATGTGCAAGAAATAGTGGAATATCATGATTTTCTACTGGTAACAACACTGTAATCGTACAACACAAAGTGTGCTACTCATGTCTGCCAAACACCCTGTTCAGTCATACCTCGTATTTGTGATTGAAGTTATTTTCAGATACAATCAGGGCAGCAGCAGTCGACAGTATGTACAATCCTCTGACACAGTGGTTCTCAGATGTTTTGGCGTTCAGCTAACAGAAGCCTACTGGCAAAGCGACTTGACACACTTAAGCACACGCAGAAAGATGAACTATCACACTGAGTGCAGAGTTAATAGTACAAAGTAGCACAGGCGTCACAGAGCTTTGCCGCGAGTGTGACGTTTGCCGAGGAGCGGTATGCGGCTCCCCAGGTGTCCCTGCCTCTATGACTACTCGTAAAGCGAAGTAACATATTATGAATCATAAATAAACGCGACAAACCTCGCTCAACATAAACATCTTCATATCTCACTGTTCGGTCTGATGTAGGAAGTGCAGTAGTGACACATTTAACAATACATTTCATAAGAGTCAAAAGGCTGCATTTAATGGAAGACAGCAATACATAGAGTAAAATTATTAAGCCTATCATGAAGAAAAGGACTTTAATGGCATCGTTAACGTAATAATTCCCTTTGGTAGAATATTTACACTTTTCACATGCACAACTCTGAATTCAGAAGTTTGGTTGGAGGAAAAAAGTGATTTTCTGACTGACAGTGCCTCGTTCAATTAGAAGTCATTCTACTGCATGTCTAACTTTAGATAAGATGTTAGAGTACTGACTGCGAGAGGCAGTATCGTTATGGCTGTCAATGAACTCCTGATGAAAAACATGTATGTACGGATAAATGAAAACTAAAGTAAACTCATTTGCATGTTGTTTGTGGCACTGAATACCTCTCTGTCCAGAATGGTTTGTCCCACTTTAAGCTGCTGGTGCTACAGTAGATATACATCAAGGCAGGGAACAAGTAGTCTGTTTATATTGCACCACAGCTCTAACTGTGTCCCAACTTGTGTGATCAAAACAAAGTAAAAGTCCACTCAGACCAGTCCAATTCCTTGCAGTTTTATATCCATGAAAGAAAATAAGAAATGCTGTCTGAGGATAAAATTTAGATGAACATTATTTCAGTTTAGGATTTTACTTTGTTGATCTGCTACATTCAAGTTACAGGCCCTTAAGCACATCATGACTAGGTCTGTGCTTTTTCGGAAAGACGTCTTCTTATAATTATGTGGGCCTACGTTTGATTTATTTTGTGTTTAATTCACATTGTTGGGGTAGCTCCTTTTCTTTGGGATCTGGACTGACTTTGGGACTCCCTAATTTCTTCATTCCTCGCCGCTGAGCCAGACTGGAGGACTGAACGGGCTCCAGGAGCGGAGCTGGAGCACAGCGCCTCAGAGCAGAGTAGGTGGCACACAGTGCCCCCTGGTGGAATAAAAGGGAGACTGCATTATAACATGTTAACACTGGCCTAATATGTCCTACAAGTAAATATGTGGCAGACAGCACCACCTGATGGACAGACAGAGGAACACAATGTACTGATGCTCACCTTATCTCAATTTGAAACTAAATACATACATTTAATATTACATATAACCTAAATACAATATAATGGTACTGAATTAAATTAAATATAGGTTTAAAAGTACTTTCAAATCATTGCATTCTGTTTTTATTTACAAATGTCCCAGATGAGTTGGCATCACACTTGTATTGGGTCTAATATTCTGATGATATTCACTGTAAACACACAAATGCACACAGGTCTGACCTTGACAGTGAGTGCATCCTGCCTAGTGAGAGCTCTGTCGGACAACTGGTCTCTGTCTACAATCCAGGGGTGACGGAGAACCTGAAGTGCATTACAGCAAAAACAATTTCAAAATCCTGCTCCAATCAAAACAGCAAGCTAAGATACAGTAAATATTGCATACTATCCTGACTTTAACTAAAAAGATTTAGAGGACATGTGTACATGCGGGATAAGAGAAATGGTGTCAAATGATGCCTCGACTGTTCATTGTCTCTGTATAAATGACTAAAAACATGTCATCTCTAGTAAATTGAATGTTTCCAGTTTCAACAGAAAATGCTTAATACTACATTAAAAACTATTAACAGTATTGAAGGGGACCTATTGTCTTATACAGGATATTATGGAGATATAGTACCTGGGGGGCAGTCAGGCGCTGGTGAGGGTCCACATGGAGCATCTTGATCACCAAGTCCTGTTTAAATATATGCAGACATACACGGGTGATATTTATATGTCAACAGTGCAACCATTTTATGAGCAAATGTACGTTCCCGCTCCTAAAATAAAATAAAAATTGTACCTTGGCAGTGTCTGATACCAGGTCCCAGTTCCCTCCTGTGATAACGAATTTCCCGCAGCCGATTTGAGCCAGAATCTCCTCTGCCGTGTCCTCAGAGCTGCTGGCAAATGGACTGAAACTGGCCAATAAAAATAAACATTTACAGAGAGCCATTCAATGGTTGGGCGAGTTACAATAACAGGGAATAAGTTCTACAACTGGTGTGAAACATCACTTGATAAATTAAAACCCCTGACATTATAGCATCTATAGACAATAAAAGATAAGAAGCAATAAGCTTTCATTTGACAGGGGTAAAACACACAGTCTCTTACTGTCTTCACTGTTATTACACCAGTGGAGTTAAGTCAAACATCCTGTTTAAAGCAGCAGGGGGAGCGCAATGTTACATGGAGAAACTTACCCAGCTATCATGGTGTAGAGCAGGATCCCCAGGCTCCAGATGTCACAGGCTGCATCATAACCCTGCTTCTTCAGAACCTGTACACACACACACACACACACACACACACGCACACAAAAATCATTTCAATAGAGTGCAGGGTGGGATTATTTTAAAGTGTATTTATGATATCCGTTCAATAATTCATGTTGGTGCAACTTCATATTGTGATTATCAATATACGGTACCTCAGGAGCCATGAAGGTTGCTGTGTAACAGGGGGTCATCAATAAGCCATTCTCAGCCCTGAGCTGTTTGGCAAATCCAAAATCACATATCCTGATGCATTCTGGGAGTCCAGAGTCATCAGAATAGCGAATGTTACTAGGCTTCAGGTCTCGATGCACGACCTGGAAAAAGGAAATGAACACATTATTAGTCAGTGTCAAAGGTTGCTCAGACACCAACCGAACCTTCAAACCAAACAGTTTTATGCAAATAAGTGTAAACATTAAAAAACGGTGATGTCAGGAAGCCTTCCCGTCCCTCCGTCTTACCCCCTGTGAGTGTAAATATTCCACAGTCTTGGCGAGAGTGCAGATGATGTCTGAAGCGTCCCTCTCTGTAAAATTTGGCACCGTCAGAGCTCTGTCCAGCAGCTCGTCTCCTCTCAGTAAGTCCTGAACCAGGAACACACTCTGGCCGTCGTCAAACACCTGATGGTAAAAAAACAAACACACAACGCGAGGCTTATTAAAAACTGTTATAAAGATGAAGAAGAAGTGCTGCTCCTCATTGTATCATGGTTGTGGTGTGTCACACTTACATCCTTCAGGGTAATAATATTTGAATGCTGTCCGTATCTCAACAGAATCTCGATCTCCTCCGCTGGGTCTTTCCTCGCCCTCTCAATAATCTGATGGGAAAATAGAAATGCACAAAAGACACAATTACAACTTCTTAATCTCTCAATAGACAGAATAAACAGTGCATGATCTTGTGGGTGGGTGCAGCCTTTTCCCATAATGCGTCACTAACCAACAGTGTTCTCATAAAATGTACCTAAAGTCATACTTAAATGTAAAAGTTAAGAGATGTTGTTAAAATATTGCTTTAGTAAAAGTGAAAGTTACCCATTTGAATAGTGCTTGAGCAAAAGTCCCTAAGTAACAGATGTTTAATGTACTTTGTATCATAAGTACAAAAGATAATTATACATGTATTTACTTGTATGTATAAACTGTATACTGTATATTTACTAATGGCAAGTTGGAGGTATAATTAACATGTTTGACCACTAAGACTACAGAAAATGACCTGAAACTAGCAGTTAAACTGAGATGCGATTACCTCAATGCCAACATATGCAAACAAAGACAAGTGAAAAGAAATATCAATCAGATTGCTTTTATTTAATCTTAATTGTGAATTTGGTTTCCCTCGACAACGATATTGATGTCGTGAATTTGGTTTCCCTCGACAACGATATTGATGTCGTGTCTGTAATCTAATATTGATGATGTGTGTGAATGGTTACAGACTAGTATTTAAGTCTTTATTTTTAAAACTGTAATCATGTAAGTTATCTATATTTTTTTTTACTTAAAGTATCTGTAATCTAATTCTTTCTATTTTTTTTGTAACTGTAATGGCATACAGTTACCTTCTTTTGTTTCCTGATTACATAATCCTGTTACATGTATTTCGTTACTCCCCAAGCCTGGCTCTTCAGTACAGTAGATATCAAGACACTAGCAAGGAGCAACACAGTACACAGCAGAACCTCCAGATAGGTCAGACCACCATGTTTTACTATACATCTTTAAATGTTAGTTACGTCTAAAACGGCAACACAAAAATAAAGTTTTCCGATTTTATTTATCTCAACAGTGCAAATCAGTGGCCAGTTTTTTACCATCAAGAAATGGCGGTTGTAACCGCCTGGCTGATGATCGGATCAGATATATCGCATTTTTTTTAGATTTTCTATGTCAGTGTCTTTAAAAAAATCCAATGCCAATACATTTCATGAATTAAAATATCTGCTTCTTCAGTTCTTATGCAGGATGTAATCTGCAAAGTAACTAGTAACTTAAGATACTGAACAAATATAATGGAGTGAAAAGTATGTTTGCCCATAAAATGTTGTGGATTAGATTTGGAGGTGTTTGAAGTTGTGAATGCTTAACATGTATGTTCAGAAATACTGATAAAGGTCTAGTGTCCACTACCTTCACCGAATACTCCACAGCCGTAACTCTGTGCAGACATCTTCTGCGGACAGAAGTCACCGTCTGTCCAACTTCCTCCTTGAGCTCATAAACATCCTTAAAGGCCACGTCACCACGGAGATGCTGCGGGAAACACAAATAATCAGACACACACTTTTTTCACTTCATATATCCATCACGTCCAAATTTGCCAGAGTCGTATATTAGATGAGAGAATAACTGCTTCATCCAGCAGCCAGTTGCTTTAATACAGCTGACGGTGATTTATGGGAGTGATGCTGAGAAAGGTCAGCGTCATTAAATAGCCAATCTCTTAATTATTCAACCTGTTTATCTGTCAGTTGGCTCATAAAACTGACCAACTCTGTGATTTACTTACAGGTCATTTGTTTTCCAATCAGTGTGTGAGTGTAATCATTTGATTAGGTGAGGAGTATGGACATTAGCTGTTTGCTCAATGAAACACAGTACATACAGTACCTGTGCTATCGGGTTGATGTTGTTCACCTCCTGACGTGAAGGTGCTACCGTAGCAACAGTAGGTTCCTGAATTTGATTCGTCGCAACAAAGCTGAATCCACGAAACAGCTGGTGTGTGTTTGCGCTCGGAGGGATGCCTGGAGAATCTGGACGGGCGGACACACACAGATACAAACGTGCAAAAGTGATTTCTAATGGAAAGTACAGTGCAAATACATCATCACCTAAAACAACGAGTAGGTTCTTTTCATCAGTTAAGGGAATCATTTTATTCTTTCTGATTAACATGTGTCAATATATCAATACGTGTGTGTTTTTGTATGTTTTAGTTACCTGTGGGTGTTCTGGAGGTGAACTCTGGGTCAAAGTGGAAAGTGTCTTCAGGTCTTCCAACCGTCGGTTTGAACGGAGGCCTCATCTCCTTCCTGTACAACTTCTACAGAAAACAATGACATTCATCAATATCGGCGCTGATCAGCAACAGCTGGCTGAAACACAAAACTGACACGCGATCAGGTGCAATGTTAAAGTCATGCTCATACATCTTAAGTCAGTGAACTGTGTTTGTGTGTCAACAAACTTTAATTCCACTGAAGTACTAATACTAGTACTAAAAGTCACTGGATCGAGTATAATCAATGACATATAAGTTGGCTTCCTTAACTCTTAAATTTAAATGTTACAACTTTTGTCTCACATCTCTGACCAAACTGATCCCGTATAGATCCAGGTTTAATGCAAACATGAGCTGCATCATCAATGACACAGTCTAATCTTGAAATTTTACTCAGAGAATTAAAGGAAGAGAGTACAATGTGAGTATACAAATAGACAGAAAAGTAATGATTGGCCTCAACTCATGGATTCTGAATGTACAGACAGTGGTAACAATAACAAGGACAGGGCTGTATACCCAAAAATCATAATTGAGTGAAAGTATAGATATCGTGTTAAAATATTACCATTTGGTAATGTAGAAAGTCACCCACTGAATTAAACTTGAGTATAAGTCTTAAACTAACGGATATCAAATGAACTCAAGTATCAAATTTTAATTTGTGGCAGTAATTGTACTTAAGGGTCAAAAGATTATCAGCGTGAATTATTGAATTTGATTTAAAAAAAAAAAAGATTCAAAATGTGTCTCTGATGCAGCATGGAATCTGAAACGTAACTAATAACTAAAGTTGTCAAATAAATGTAGTGAATAAGATGTAAAGTATTTGCCTCTGATATGTAGTTGAGTGTATAAGTGAGTATAAAATAGTGGAAAAAAGTACCTAAAAACTGCACTTAAGTACTGTCCGTAATTACATCCCATCATTGAATAAGGACACATATGACTTGTACTGTAAAGTGATGCTCAGCCAAACTCTAAAGCTAATCCACTGTTAAAATTCTACAACACACACTACGACTTAACACACCTGCAGCACAATTTATAACCATGATTACAAACTACTCCGCTCTTGAATGTAATGTACTGTTGCTGTTTGTTATTTTCTCGTTAATCATTTTTGTGTGCACTTATTTTGTACTGTAGTCTCTACATATTTCAAAATGATGTCCTCATTGATTCTTTTGAGATTTAAATGAACAGGGATGTATGGAAAACTATGGCATGTACCGGATGGTCAGTCAGAGATGAACAGAGCAAATTTAGTCATTACAAATAAATCATACAACGGTATAAGTATAATCAAGTTAAAGTTCTGATTTAACTGATTGAGGATACTTGGTTCTGGAAATGTTGAAAGGTACTTTTCTTCATTTATTGTGTGATTTTTCATCCATTTGTCCTTTCTGGTAAGAGGTCGTCTAAAGTATTGGAGAGTTATCGCATAAACCATTGCGAGAAACACCCAAGCTGTGATTATTAGGTATCTGCTGCCACCAGTTCTATCTGAACAACAATTTGGACTTGCACTGGCAGGTTTTATTGGTGCTTGAAGGATTGTTCTCCACCGCTGGAAGAATCAGACAAAGCTTGTTTTTTTTTTTGATAAATGGTTCAAAGTTCATGATGGACGCTGCTTCATTTGAATTGGTTTATCACAAGGACTTATGACTGCCAGGATTTTTATGAAGTCTGGTCTAATTTTTAAAGAAAGAAATGGAGCAAGGAAGGAAAATGAAACTATTTCTATCGGCTTACTCTAGTTTTATCAACCCTTTCTCCACTTTTAATGTGTAAAAGTACTTTGTACCCATTTTATTACCCTTTGTTTTTTAATTGACAAATGTCCAGTGTGACGATCTGTAATAGTTATGGTATTGTTATTGTAATGTAATGAATTACATTGTATTTGGGTGTTTATAAAGTGGAAAAATTATTAAAAAATATGTGATTAAACAAAATAAACGCTGAACGAGTAAATGAATGAATTAATGAATGAATGAATGCCCATTCTACAGTACAACAGCACACAGACTATGTGCACACCTAATTTTGTATTCACTATAGTGTAATACTGAGTATGTCCTGTGGGTGTCACCATTGCCTGCTGTGAGCAGTCTGGCAGGGTTACAGATCAAATAACCATGACAGGCCTGCAGCATTCAGATTTCGTTTCTTGATTTGATTTATGGTGAGACTGTTAAACATTAATAAACACTCCTATTTGTTATGTCATTTACAGTTAACATTCCTTTTGATGCATGCCTGCTGACAAGGTGAGGATGCAGCTAATGTCAGTTTTTGTTATGAGAGGATCTCCTTCAAAGATCAGGACATTAACGACAGACTCGGGATCACAGAGGAAAAGTCAAACTAGGTCCTGATGGGTGACAGGAGATCCACCAGGCCTGTGATACAGCACAGTGATTTAATTAGCATAGTGTGGAGGAGAACGTAAGCCTCTTATTGATAGCTTGTGGCGTCAAAGCCAGCAACACCATCTGTAAATGGGAAAAAATGGTGGTGTTTGGCAGGGGTGAATAGGTAGTGATGTAGTGAGGTGTAAGAGTGGGGGCAAAGATTAGTGGGCATGCAAAGCAGATAATAGTGGATTTTGTTAGAGACGAGAGCATTGCTACTCACAGCAGCAGATAAACGCAAGTCGGAAGCCTTCCCAACATCTCTGATAAAAAGGAACGTGTGCAACAGTGTGACCACGGAGCACTTGCTCAATCAATAAAACAATCAATTAATCAGTAATTACTTTGATGAGGCTTTTGGCTATCAAAGTCACAGTCAACCGTCCCGCTGGTGTGCACATCTAAGTTTGATAAAACTACGAATGAGCTGGTCTTCCTCTGTCCTTTGAGGCTACCAAACATTAAAGGTGCAATATGGACAAATTGGCTACCTCAAATTCATACACCAAACATATATGGTCAGCATATGACCAGAGTAACTACTAAATGCTGCTAACTGTGCTCTGTTTATACAGCCACGGCTGTAGCTTTGTTAGCTCAGTTAGATGTCTCTTCAACACAATATATGGACGTCTTTGACATAATGTTAGCACTGTCGTTTTCTAAGATTCTCTTGATCATTTTAGCTAAATTTAGTTGTTATGAACTACAGAGTGCAGCTTTTGCACACCTTAGGGTCGACAGGTGCGTAGGAAAAGACTTCCGCACACTGTCGTTTTGGTTACTTAAACAGTCATCCGGTGATCTCAAGACAACCTGATGAAGGTCTAAGTACCGAAACGTTGTTGTCAATAAACCTTATTGCAAGTGAAGTGGACAGTGTGCGTGAGTCTTTTTCCTGAATATTTTGAACTAAAATTCTTACATGTTGCACCTTTAAATCTGACCTGAGTTTCCCAAATGCATATCCATTCGTTACATTAGTGCTTTGCTTTGCATCAGTGTAAGAACGTCGATTTGCTTTTAACTTCTCAGGGCTTGCAATAGAAAGGCTCACATGTAACCGGGCAGCAATCAAAGCTTTCAGGTTTCTGCACAGGACTCAGTGGTGTCTGACAGGCAACTTAAAAAGAAGCTTTGGGGCGAGAGTGCAGACTGTTAAAAAGAAGGAGTGGATGCCAAGTTTAGATTATGATGGCACAGGTAACGTCACCGGCCAGAACACGTGCGCATTAGCAAACCTTCCGCGAGGAAGGCTATTATACATAGATAAGAGAATAAATTCCAATACAGTAGGCAGAGACGGGCAGAAAGGGAAGATTTTGCCACTTCGCAAAATCTCACACTAACAGATGCTCAATGATTCATGAATGTGGGCAACTCTCGAGGAAGTGGATGAACAGCTGCAGGGTTTCGATGACAGGATACAAACACCACAATGTCATTCAAACGTGCTGCTCTTAAAATAAATGTTTTTAAATTTAAACCCCAGACACTGATATGAACAGTGAATCTCAGATGTACGACTTCATGGAAACTATTACATTTGATGCAGCTGTGCAGATACAATTAATATACAGTATGTATGAGCAGCAGGTGTAGATGTTGGTGGTAGGACGGGGTATTTACTTCCAGATCTTTTCCACAACTGTGCTACATACTTGCAAACAGTATACTTTGTTTAGTCTTTAAACACTTTCTTTGGTATGCTGTAAACAGCATGTGTGTAATGCCAATGTGCATACCAGGGTTGAATACAAGTTAAGACTAACATTGTAATTAGAGTCCATCCCTGAAAGAAACAACATTGGAAGGCTTAAATGATGTAGACTACAGAATATTCTTCACACATTGTACTTACAATCCAATCTATGGATGCAAAGAAACGATGTCTTTTTATCTCCTCCACTCCATCTGGTCCTGCACCTGTTCGTCACACAGATTGAATTGAGACATTGTTCACTTCTGTTAAGACAGCAGACAGCATAGTAAAAACACCAAGTAATTAAAAATAGAATAAAACAAGTATACAGCCAGTTAAGTCTTTTATGTGCACTGCCAAATTGACGATGGCATATCGCTTATCACAACTAGCATAATAAAGGAAGACTGTGGAATGAGGTTTACTAGTAGTATCAGCTCCCCAGGTCTGTGTGATGTGTCTTTTGTGTGACTCAGCCATTGTGCAAAGTGTTCAAAATGATTGATTTTATTTAGGTTGCTGCTGTGATCTGCAGCCGTATCGTCCCATTCTGTATCCCTCAAGGTAAGAACTGTCCTCAGTAATTGGATTACCAATTACTGACACAAACATTTAGAGGTTCTTACAGCACATCTGCAAATCAGCGTTCACATATACAGTACCTAGCCGATTCGCAGGATTCCTCTTGAAGAGTGCTCTTAATAAACTCTGCACTTCAAGACTGAGGAACTGTGGCATTCCCAGCTTTGCCCTGTACAGACACGAGCGAGAAACATGTTAATGTACACAGATGTTTGGTGAATGCTTTGATACATCAACATAATTATTCATTATGGATCAATTTGAGTTTGTTTTTAAAGTAAAGACTTTGTTCTGTTTAATCAGGTATAGCGGGATACTCTGGGGCTGATAGCTGAAGGTTGCATATAAGCAGCTTATCTCAAATAATTAAAAAATATTCAGTAAGTACTATAATCAAAGACATGCAGTAACATCCTGCAAATGCCATATATGAAACCACTGTCACTCATACACATACACTAAGAGCAAGGCACTAATTAGACATAAGAAAACATTATTAACATGTTAAACATTCTTCTACAGATAACACAAAACAGCACTTAAACACTATACTTGGACCATTTTGAGTTAGAGTTATATAAAGGGCTTTAAGAATAATAACAATAAACAGTTTAAATTCTGTCTTACTTTAGAATAAGCGCCATTGTTTCCTTCCGATCTTTTCCTTGGAAAGGTAACGATCCTGTCAACATCTCAAACTGGAAAACAGATGATAATAATTTTTTTGAACACGTTGCAGCTGAGTCACGACTGTTAATGGCGAGTGGATTATTCTGAACTTTGAAGTTACATTTTTCACTTGCCCTGCATATGAACAACACTTTGTTTGTATTGATTAGAAGCTTTAACAAACGCTAATGCTGTGCCTTAATATTTCTGTAAAAAATGAGTTCGCTGTTGCATGAGCTCGATCACAACCATCGGTCTGCTTCTGCAATATAAATGCTGCTAGTTAAAATGTGGTTACGTGCGCTGTGTAACAACACGCATAAACAGCCATTTATTCATCTGTGACCTTAATCAACCTCCGCGACACAACTGCAGCTTTATGAAAACTTTTAAGAAGCGACATATCTACAACTTCTGATGAACAGTAAGCTCACATTTTCACAGTAATGATGATAGTAGATCTAGAGGATCTAGAAGAAGATCTTAATGCATTTACAAATAATCTAATAAGAAGTTATTTTTACAAGCTGTTCACAGATTTGTGAATCTTGAAACAGAGAAGTCCGACTATCAAAACAAAAGAATAAAAACGATGAAAAACCGATAACTTGTTCTGCTTTCCAGGATGATTACAATGGTATTTACCTATCAAAAATGTTGTATTACAATGTTTTAAATGATATGTAATTGTAATTATAATAATCATTTTTTTCAACACATATTTTGAATATTTTATAAAACAAGCTCCCGTCAAAGGTTTTTTTTGGGGGGGGGGGGATCTTCCTTATCTGAATCGAGGGTGTAAGGACAGAGGGTGTCATTTGTGACTTGTGATACTATTTAAATAAAACTGACTTGACTCCTTCCACAACTGTCTTCAGTTGTACAAATAATTTTAGTCCAGAGGCTGTTTATTGTAAATGGTTCTGCTGTATGTTTATTTTAATATTTATCCCTAATACTAACCAAGGGCAGACGGGGATGACACTTTTTCTCTGTTGCCCTGATGTAGCTGCAAGCTGTCAGTGAACGCTAACCTCATTTTCAGTATTAGTAAAATAAGCCACCAGCTTCACCAAACAAGCAGAATCCAACAGATGCACGATTACTGAAAGTGATGGGACCTAATCTCCCAGATACGGTAATTAAGCAGCTTTACTGCCAGAAGAAAGCCAAATGAAGAAACCATTGCACTGGTGCAATATCCAAGAGCGCGAGTGTTTGGCTCATGAGATACAGTAAACTCATGCCAGCTGGTTTTGTCGGCGTGATCAGACAAAAATCGACTGTGTGCTCGGGGTAAAAGAACATAAGTGCACATGAAAGGCTGTGAAGTAAAAAGACTGTTATATGATGAAACAACTCTCACCATAAGCACTCCAAATGACCACCAGTCCGCGCTTTGTGTGTGCCCTCTCCTGTTGACGACCTCTGGAGCCATGTACTCTATTGTTCCACAGAAGGAATATGCTCTTTTATCATGGTCGATGGCCTCTTTACTCAATCCAAAGTCTGGAACGGAGAGACAGCGAGACAGAGATGGGGGGGAACAAGATCAGTGGAAGGATTGAAATGAAGTAAAAGATGAACAGAAAAGGCAGAAAATTGTTGGATGCACTGACCTGTTATCTTAATGTGTCCTTCTTCATCCAGAAGAATACTGTTGGGAGAAAAGACCATTAAAACTGTCTTTAAAAAGAAATAATTTTGTAAAAATAAATAGATACATTAAAGGAAGCTTTTATGAGATTGTACTTTTCAGGTTTTAGGTCCCTGTAGATGATGCCCAGGCTGTGTAGATGGTCTAAGGCCAGGGCCAACTCTGCAAGGTAAAACTTCACATCCTCCTCTGTAAACATTACCTAGAACAAATAAAGAAAATTAGCTGTACAAAGGAATCATTTCTTATTTTCTTTTATTTGTTGTTTGTTGGTGCTTCCTTCATTCAAGCAGAAAGTTTCAGTGCAACCGCCAAAAATAACTTCCTACGGCGGCATGGTCAGTACACTGATTGATTTAGACTTTTTGAGTCTAAGGCCCTGTGTTCACATTCGGTCTCAGCATGCGTCCTGAGTGATCCGATCACAAGTGGACAGGTGTGAACAACTCCAGGACACGTTGAGGACACACTTGATAGTCAAGGTAGTCGCGTGAAAGTCACCAGACTCCCTTGGAAAACTGCTCAATTTTGGGACGTTTTGTGTTAGGAGAAACTATTAACTATGCATAAAAAAAACCCCATATCCGATTGTTCCAGTGATGTAGGTGTATATATGCGTATATAATGGGGAAGTGAGATCTGATCTCTTGAGACACGTGTCGAGACATATTTAATGCCAGGTGTAAATTGAAGGCTTGAAGTCATCCACTTGTGTTCGGAGCACTCAGGATGGATGGCAAAACTCAATGAGAACAGGCACAATAAAAAGGACTGATCTTTTCAAAACTGTATCCAGGAAAACAAAACTCACTACCAACGCGCTTGAGCCGTCTCTGTTTACTGATAATACATCAGCATAGAAAGTAACCGAGGTGAGGGTCACATCAACACAGCGTTGATGAGGACAATGATGGCAGGTATAATCCCTCCCGGTGATTCTGCATCAGTGTTATACAGCCCATAATAAACCTTGAGAAGCAAAGGCTTGAAAAGAGCCAGCGAGTAGCAAACATACCTCCTTTGACAGGCGAGTGAAAAGGTCTCCTCCGCGGAGAAAGTCTAGGATCAGATAGAGCTTTCCCTCTGTCTGAAAGGCTACACACACACACACACACACACACACACATTGAAGCTATATTGGGGATTTAAAGGTGTATTTAAGCAGAATAGGTGTATATTGTGCACATCCAACCACAGCTGGGTAACAAGTCTCAGCATCATTTTAACGCATTCAGTGCACGGAAAGGTATCCAATTAAAATAATTATTTCCCCAACCTGCCCTTTAGGTAACAGCTCATATTGAGTGATAAAGCAGTAAAGTCTGCACAGCAATAGCTGTCATGTAGTGGGTTGCTATGAAAGAGTCATTTTTGCTCAGCCTTTAGCCTCCACATTTATTAATTTTTCAAAGAACCCTCTTGAAAAACAAACTCCAGCTAGCAATATAGACAAGTTGGGCATTAAATAGTTATCAAAGCCTTCTTTTCTGCTATCGCCTCTCCAAAAACAAGAGGATCTAGTTTGTTATATATGAGAATAAACTGTGATTTCAAAAAAGACAGATATTCAGATCACACAGTCAGACTTACCATAGTGCAGTTTAACTATGAATGGATGGTTCACTTCCGCCAGAATGTCTCTTTCCATTTTAGACCGCACACGATCCCGAACTGAGTGCAGAGACAGCGGGACAAAACAAATTTGTTTAATAATGTTATTCTGTTATTTCTATCTATATTGAGATAAATCATGACAAGCCTCTTATACCATTAGGTAGGAAAAAGTAGGCTTCTGTCAGACGAAACTGCATTTATGTAACTGAAAGATGTCACTTGAGTTGGACCCATCTCATGTTGCTGCTGGTCCGTAGTGCAGTGGAAACTACAATAACAGTGTTATTGCAGCATCTGTCTTCTTGACAGGATGAGACCATAACTATTTCAATTCCAGGGGTGCGGGTTAAGAGGATTAAGGCTTGTACAAAGACACTAAATCAGCACATGACATCTCAACCGCCTTTGTACAGCATATCCTCGTTTACAATAATCTCATTCGACTTTATTGAATTGTTTATCTGCGTCAAAAGTACAAACTAACCTCGTTTACCCAAAATCCTCCTGAATGTAGGACACTCTGAGAACTCTACATTTAAACAACATTTAACAGATTACCAATGGACTGACAATAAATAAAAAAAGTTGCTATTGTAATGTTAAGATTCAGTATAGTCCGTTTGTGGATGCTACAGACAAATATGCAGGTTGAACCAGAGTATGTAAAGTACTGCCTGGCATAAGAAGCAAAAAATTACATGAAAAACATCCTCTATGGATGCTGCTTTTTGTTTTTGAATATTTTATATCTTCAAACTTTTCCTTCCAACAAAATAAAAAAGGGGGGAAAAAAATCCGGTGACCTTTTTTTATTCTTATTTCTACATTCTCATGTTTCCAAAACGGCTGTCCTGACTCATCATGAGTCAGTTGTGCCTCATGCAGATTGATAATTACAATGTATCAGCTAAATATTGAATTCATTGTAACAACGAGGAAGGTATGGAGTTAAGTATTAGCAGTTTAATTCACTGCATCTCGCAGTTCAGCTTTTCATTTGTACCTTTCAACGTGGCTTTCTTCAGGACCTTCATGGCATACAGCTGTCCTCTGTCCAGTCCTCTTATCTTCCTCACCAGAAACACCTGGAATCATCATCATCATCATCATCATCATCATCATCATCATCATCACCTACATGTATCACTGCCATCAGCATGTTTTATCTGAGATTTTGCAAAAGTTTGTAACAAGACAAAACACTAGTTTAACATTTTAAGACCCTTTGTGGTAGTGTATGGTTAAAATTTAAACATGAGAAGGGAGTATACATTTTCTGATAAAGGGAAGGATTTGTTTATGAGTTGAGATTCTCTTACCTCTTAAGCTAAATAACCAAGGTCATTCAAAAAAACCTGTTGGATTAGCTGGTAAATGTCACAGAACTCAAAACAAAACAAAGCTATCTATATTAGCTCATTAGATTTAAAAATGTGTGGTTCCCACAGGAAGTACAAATGTATGATAATCTTACACAATAAGTTGCATTGCTGTAAATTAAACTTTACCAACAGAACACGTGATAAAATAACATCCATGGCAGTAAAATGCAACATCCTCATTAATGCACAAGTAATATTATACTGTATGCACTACTCTAAAGTGGCTAGGTGATATTGGGATATATGGGTGCATATATTCAATAAAAGTCATATGAAATGACGGCTGTGAAACTTGATAACTTTTTATTGCCCAACTTGTCGCTATTACTAGCTGGAGTTTGTTTTTCAAGAGTATTTCTTTGAAAAATGACGGCTGGGACGGCTGTGGCTCAGGGGGAACCAGCGTCTTGTTATCGGAAGGTCGCTGGTTTGATTGCCCTGGTCTGCATGTCGAAGTGTCCTTGGGCAAAATTGCTGAACCCTAAACTGCTCCTGACGTGCTGGTCAGCACCTTGCTCTGCAGCGACCACCATCAATGTATGTATGAATTACTGGAAGTCGCTTTGGACAAAAGCGTCTGCTAAATGCCCCAAAATGTAAATGAAATGTGTTGCATAATTTTGGGGACCAAAAATATTCACAAAACACAAGATGAAAATGTCAAAAAATGTGCAACAACAAAAAAAAATCCCTGACTAATTTGAGTCACGTAATAGCAAAAAATGTCTATTAAAGCATGATGAACAGGTCTGGCTTGCTTTGAAGCCTACTTTTGTTACTTAAGGTAAATTTAGCTAATAATACTTCGATACTTTTGCTTAAGTAAGGTTTAGAATGCACGACTTTTACTTGTAGTTAAGTATTTTCATAGTGTAGAACCGCTATAAAATCAAGGCCTATCTTTAAAAATCTTCTTCAATAACCATTACAGTTTGACCGTGACCACGCCCACTTGCAGTCAAAGCTTTCAATGTTAGCTAAATGCTAACGCACAGCCACTTTTGCCTGGAAAATAGGTAAATGTGGAGGTATAAAAAGTAAACCGTTGTGCTGTAAAAAGGCCTTCCTGTAAAAGTTTTGACAGGTGATTTAAAAAAGGGTACTATGTATGCCAACCTCAGTTCAATAATAAGTGGCAGTTATAAAGGAGTCACATGAATGTTGTTTCACTGCACTTCTGATAACAGCTATGATTCACATGGAGTTGCCAAATGCTAATTAAGCCTGTGGTAGCAACAGCTAGCTAGCTTTGTCAACATGCTAACCAGGGAACACTTTGACCTCACCCGGGTCAGCTGGCCTGTCGCTTTGGGGAAATCATCCACCCGCCAACATCTGCTGCGGCCTCATGTCTGCCTCATTCAGACAGTAACACTGTCACAATTCAGCGGACCTTCACTAATTTAAATAGACATTGTGATCTGTGGCATGAGGTGACATACTGCTAGTGTAGAAATGATTGAAAATGGAAGGTCTTTATTATCAAATGATGACTAATAAAACGACACAAACTATATGGCAGAAAGTAAGTGGACAACCCAACTCATGTACTCTTGTGTACTCTGGTCTCAGGCTGTTATTTCACAGTTTGAGCCAGGCTCCTTGGTTCCACTTAAAGACTATATTCAATGTTGATATGTTGAGGAAAAGGCCCACAGATTTGTATTTCTGTTAAAGGTGGAAACACAACATTTGCTGTTTAAACTGTCAAGACCTAAATTTGGAGACAAAGTTGATTTCTTTTAAAATCACAAATATAAGTTTGATAACCATTTGTTAAGAAAAAAATGTGAACAAACTGCACTGCAGTCTCAAACTATAACCAGTCTGAGAACTGTCAGTTGTTTTGTGCTAAGCTCAGCTAGTACTCCAAATCCTGTGAAGGAAATCATAAAACTCCATTGTGGACATTAATGGGTAAAGGGAAATCTAATGCTGCGCCACATTTTAATATTCTTGGCCATAGTGCACTTCCACTTTTGTGGCTGTAGTTTGGGCAAGGCCCTTTTCTGTTTCAGCTGATAATACCTTGTACACAAATCGAGGCCCATCATAAGATGCTTTCCCCAGTTTGGTTTTGAAGAACCTGACTGTCCCAAACTGAGCTCTGACCTCAAACCCATCTAACACCTTCAGGATGAATCAAATCACTGACGGTGCCAGATGTCAGTGCTCCTGCGTCCTAATGTGTGAGAATCCCTCCTGTCTATTATTTCCTGGAAAGACCTCCTAGAGGAGTGAAGGCTATTATAGCTGCATATCAATGTCCGTGAATGACTGTGCACACGCTTATGGTCATATAGTGCACGTAACTGTAAACTGTTTACAGACGGTCTGAGTGGATAAAATGTAGTACAGCTGAGGAAACATAATACACTACTGGGTCAGCTGTAGTAGTCAGCATTGGGCTTAGTCTCATGGGTTATCTTTAATGTCAACACTGATCTCCTGTCTTATTCCAAGATCCCCGGCTCAGTGCGATGTGCCAATGGATTTGAGAGAATCTGCTCTGGCTCAGATGTCCCTTACATTTGTTGTGAAACTAAGGTGTTAGCAGTCATGGTTAAAATGTGTTTTCTGTACCTTTCCATAGGAGCCCTGTCCCAGCACTTTAAGCAGCTGGAACTGAGAGGGGTCTGCTTTCTCACAACCCTCCTTCACATGGTGGCTGATGTCAATCTCCTTAAGAATACTGTCATCCTGAGGAAAGAGAAACAGACAGTCAGCATTAGTACGTTGTTTAAGAAATTACAAACAGAGAAGTTAAGAAAAACAGAGGCAATAAAGAGGTAAAATCAGAGACAACTCAGCATCATAAAGTAATGTTTATGTAACATCCATTTAGATTAAACAAATGAATAATTAAAAATGAAGTGAAACACTCTCATAAACACACACACACACACACACACACACACACACACACACGACAGGTGGTCATTAATTATGAGCCATTATGTTATTGCTGTATAGGTATGGGGCCGAGGTCACTGGCGATGCATGGATGCACAGTCTAAGCTGCCTTGTTCAGCCTATTCAGTCTGCTCAGTGAAGCAGATGATCAAAAAAAACTAACCTGAGATTGGTCAGCGTGACGATACACTGTAATTTTGTAAAGCTCCCAGTCTCTCAAATACAAGTTAGTAAATCTAGGAAGGCACTGGTTGTAAATTATATTTCCTTTTGATAGCTTTCATGAAATCTCTCACAAAAAACTTCATTCTTACTTAACTGTCGTGATTCTGCCTCCCCCTGAAGTGTTTGTATCCTCGGGAGGAGGCACCGAGACATTCAAAGGTGCAGCTTGACGTGGAAACGTGAAAAAATGGGGGATTTATACTGTTGTTATATCCACACATCATCCAATTAGTTCAGTTTGTCTGACTGAACGTTCACATGATAATAAAGGGAACAAGGTTTGCAGGAAACAGAAAATACTGCGTGAACTTCTAGATATTTGAAGCTTATTTCTCTTAATGCACTTTCTAGTCTAGTGTTGTGTGAGGAATCAACATTCGAGGCTTCATTAGGACAGAATCACTACAATATACAGTGTTTCTATAATGGCATGAGAGCAGTCCTTCTATTCGGGCTCCATGGTACAGTAGTTTTCTCAAACTCAAAGCTTCATGTGAAGCTAAAAATAATCACACTGTCACTTAGATCTGTTTCTGCTGAGACAGGAAGCTATTTGATGCCATCTTCGCCGCGAGAGTGTTATCGAGTCTGTGAACAAAAGCAGCACATTTGTTTCCCTGTTATAGTTTTAATCAAAAGCGAGCTGCTGAGCAAGTTATTAGGTCTCAAATTCAGTCTTTGAGATTGACTTTTTTATCACAGCAACACTAAAATCTGACAGCTGGAAAGATAGTTGAGCAGCTTCTAAAAGAATCTCTACTTGATTCTTAATATTTCCTTAAATATAAATACATTTATGTAGGAAATAAGTACATTGATCTCACCCTCTTGGCAGTGCCTTGTGGTTATACAAAAATGGGAATAATTACTAACATATAGGTTTTATTCGTCACACTCTACATCCTACAGGAAGTGTTGAACCGAGCCGAGCTGCACATTCATCCTCAGTGACACAAACCTGACAGCACACGACATGACAGCATAGCAACGGCGCAGATCCACACCCCACCCCAACAGTCAGAGATGCTGAAGGATTTTCTTTCACAATATTGTACCCTTGCTTTGATTTAATTTTCACATCAGGGTTTGTGCAAAAAACGAAATGACTTGAAGCTGAAATTCTGGCGCACAGACCTCAATAAAGTACATTAAACTAGATAATACATCTTTTCATAAAGTTAATAAGCAAACTTATAAGGGCTGCAACAATCGGTCCATTAGTCAATTGAAAAAGAAAATTAATCACAGACTATAATCTATGATAATCCGATAATTATTTCAGTTTTTTTCCGAGCAAAAACATCAAACATTTGCTGGTTCCAGCTTCTTAAATGTAACATTTTGCTGGTTCAAACAATAACCAAAATAACAGTAATTTGCAGCCCTACTGGTAATATGAGACAACTATAATCTACTGAGCCTGTGAGTTAGGCTTTACACTTTGACTGTAATGTTGTAATGTAATGTCTAAAAAGCTTAATTATGACTGTAGTATTTAAAACACCTGCTGTGATGTCACTGATTGGAAAGTTTAAGCCCACAGAGATTTTTTTTTTTTCAGCAATTGACAACAGAAACACAAACAGGCATTTGCCAGCCGGGAGGACTAACCATCACAGGAACAGGTAGGCAGCCTGTCAGCCTGATTCGTCAGCTGTCGTCACTACAACAGAGACCAGATCAGGGGAGGGGAGGGGAGGGGAGTTTCTATTTATACCTCACACATACAGGTAGATGTGCTGCAAACAGCAACACCACCTCTTCTCTCTGGTTTGTTTGGGCTAAAAATAGACCTCCTCCACTGCTGCTGCTGCTGCTGCTGTGCTGCTGCTGCCATCCCCAGAATCAATCTGTCTGTATTCATTTATCTATCAACCTGCTTGCCCTGCTTGCTCGTTTGCCTGCGAGCGTCCCCAGTCTGTCGGATTGTATTTCCATGTAGCCCTGTCTTCTCTCCCCCATATCTCCCTCTCCACCCCTCTCTTTCTGTCTCAGTGAAAACACAGTGTCCTCCCTCCCTCTGCTTTCTGGATTCTTGACAGGCAGGCAGAGCAACAGCTGTAACGATGCTGCAGTGACTCCTGAAAACACTACAACCAAAAAAAAAAAACAAAAAAAAAAAAACCCAAATAACGCACAGTCCTTCCCATATCCCGTATCCCATATCATTTTCCTAAGGGGGGGGGAGGGCTTCATATTCACACACACACATGGTGCAACTGTGATGCAACCCTCCATGCCATCACGCACAGATATTCACACACACGCATGCGTGTCAGTGATGGCATGGAGGGTTGCATCAGGTTAGTTTGATGCTGAAGTTTGCGCCTCTCCTCCCGGGGAGGCAGGGAGGCAGGATGGGAGGCAGGGTGGGCGGCTTGGGGGTCGACTCACCTCCAGCTGACAGAAGCCGGTGCTGTTCTTGTTTCTCGCCGCCTTGCTCTTCAGGTAGATGGAGAACCATCTCCGCACTGTGAATTTCCGCGTGCTGGTATCCATGGCAATGGGCGAAAACCCGTGCGCCTATCCCATAATGATGACCATCTCCCCTTTGCAGGAGGTCCGAAATGTAGAGATCAAGAAACAGAGCTTCGTTGTTTTTTTTTTTGTCTTCTTAGTCTTTTTTTTTTTTTAATTATCTATTTGTCCCTCTGTTCATCCGTTGGCCCGTCCTCAACGCAGCCGTCGTTGTTTTTTAGTTTTCCCATCATTCACATTCGCGGCTCGTCTCTCTCCGGGAAGGTTTTTTAGCCCGTCGTTTTCTGTTTCCCCCCTCCTCTCCTCTGCTCTCCTCTGCAGTGGACGCCAGTAAACACGCAGTCAGTCAGTCAGAGTTGTAACAGAGCCGTTAATCTGCGCAGATTGGACAGGCAGGCTGACGGACGCTCGGACGGGGCAGGTCCCGCCGTGTGTGTTTTTGGGGGATTGTCTTGTTTTGCGGCAGGGCGCGCTGCGTAAAAGGCTGCAGCCGAGGGAGAGGTGACGAACAGATCTGTTCCGCTGAATCAGGAGAGGTGTGTGTGAGCTCCCTCTTCACGTTTCTGCCCGAGCATGTGTGTGTATCTCTCTCTTCCTCTCTCTCTCTCTCTCTCTCTCTGCAGAAGAAGGGATTGTCACCAGTCACATTGTGTACCGGCAAGGATCCCAACCCCTCCCTCTGCTTATCCCCCCCCCCCACCTCTCCGTTTTCTCCCACCAGCATACAGCAACAGCTGGCGAGGTCACATGGTGCAACCCAGCTACCTCTCCCCTGTCTCCCTCGCTTCCTCTTGTCCCCTTCTGTTTTTTGACCCTGCATGACATCCCAATAACACACATGGATGCAGAGAGAATAAGTTTAAAACCAGGGGGTAAACTAAAGTAGAATGTGAGTAGTGTGAGAATAGAGGGGGGAGGAAAAAAAAAAACCCTCACTGTGGCTCAGTGACATTGAATCAGAACACAATCTGAGGACAGCAATCAATGTTACAATCAATAATGATGACAGGAGCAGGGACAGCAATCACAGAGAGTACAGTGTGATCTGGTTGATCACTGAGCATGAGTGTGTGAGCATGTGTGTTTGTGTGTGTAGGTACTTGGATCTGTCACATCAGCAGCTTTGCAGAACTGCAGTGTTACATAAGGGGAGGGAGAAAGAGAGAGGGAGATAGAGAGAGGGAGATGGAAATAGAGACCAGGGGAAGTGGGGGAGATTGGGAGAGGGCTTTATCAGGTGGAAGCAGCGGGTGAATCGGGGACTGCTGCTCTGCTCTACCTGGGTCAAGTGTCTGTAGCTGACCTGGGTTTTAATTTTCTCTTAAGTACGTTTTTCCTTCCTGCGGAAGACATTCACCTCGAACAAACGCTCAAACTGTGATCCCCAAACTTGGAACGTCACTAAAAACAGAGCTCATAATGCTGTTTTTCATGTGTTTGACAGGATTTGGATCTCATTTAAAGTATAGCTGGCGCGTAGTTTCAGGACATTTTAGCACTGTTGAATATGTAATCAGATGTGTTCAGTCAATCTGCCGAGCTGTGTTGTGGGAGGAGATTCAGGATTATGGACTGGTGTCTTTGTCCTGGTAGGATTATGGCTCTGTAAGAAGATCACGACATTAATATTCATACACATGGAGTGGATCTGGACAGATATAAAGACAGCCAGGCTCAAATATAGCACTATTACTATACTATATTATACAACATTCATAGAGCGACATAAAGACTTAGGTTCCGACACTATTATTATCAGCCAGATGGTTCCTCTATACTTATTCGAGCTCTATTTATAGTTTGAGTACACCTTCAATTACATAAATGAAAAATGCAAATAGATGCACTTTAATCAATTACTTATTGCAGGTTACATAATAACTCACTGATGACATGAGGGCAGATTGACTAGTTATTGAGTGGTTTATTGACAGTAAAAAAAAAAATAGTATACAAATGTTCGATTTCACACTTTTCACAGCTTACACCACAGCATTTGTCCTCTGTGACACCGATCATTTACCTTTCAAGCTAACACAGAATTGATTTATCAAGGCACAACGGCAAACAGCCCCAAGGGAAACGAATCATAGTACAAATGAGTGGGGAGTATGCCCAAAAAGATGTATGTAATGTACATGTAACATCCTCGAGTAACAAGCATTTTATCTATATACAAGAATGGTGCATGTTGAACTTGACATTTTGTGTGCTGTGATGTGTTTGGGATGAGTCTCAAGTTTTAAGATTCCACTGTTGCAAAAATGCACTATGTAGAACAAACTGAAGTATTTACTCCTAACTTTATCTGCTACATTTACTTTCTAGTCTGTACATAATGTATAGATGATTGGTTTTAAGCTCACATGTGACTAACAGTCCTCTTGCTGCAACAAAGACAGACCTAACCAGGCCTGCAGCACAATATTATAAAATTGCTTATGTACTTGGCAAACATCAGAAGACAGCTAAATGTATTAATTTATAATGTCTGAAAAATGAAGATGTTACAAAGCAGCAGCATTGGTTTTAAATAAATGGCATTGCCCTTAAAGCTCTCAGAAATACGAATATTGTGATGTTATTATTGAGAAAAAAAACAGCCATTTTGATTTATTAATTATTATTTATTTTTTTTACCATATAGTTTAAAAACATCCACACAGTAAATAACATGAAGTGGGAGTTGGCTGCAAAATATTGGAAAAGGCTCAACACTCATTTGCCAATAAGATTAGGGCACAGTAAACTGCCTGTCTGCCCGGCCCTGACCTCACCATCATGCGCCCTGGTGAGCTGCGGATAGGACTCAGCTACTAGCAAGGGTCAGGAAGGGACGTAATTCCATTAAAGCACTAAGTCGTTTTGGAGTGTGTGTATGTGTGTGCGTCCTAGTTTTTGCAGCACATCAAGAACAACGCACTTAAAAAAATGTTTCAAGTATTTGTCCCAGCGAGAATTTCCACGCAGTTCAAAAATATTTTCATCTTGCACTGACTGCACGAGGCTATGTTTGACATAAATTATTATTAAAGATATGCTAATTGTGAAGCCTGAGAAAAAAAGAAGTGATAACTAGTCAGTGTTTACGTGCATGCTACAGTACAGTTGACTGGTACACAAAGCATACATTTGCTTGTGTGTCTTTGTGCATGTAAATGTAGTGTTGTAGTGTGGGTTGCACTTCAGTTTGTGCTTGTATGCGATTTAAGAGGTGGGTAGTAAACTGGCGTATCGTGATCACACACAAGGAACCCAGATGCTTTGTTAACAGCTGTGGAATTGTCTCCCTTAGATATGGGTTCCCTGGTAAAATGTCTCTCACAGTCCATGAGGGTGAAGTCAGAGTTGAAACAGATCTCAATCTGCCCCAAAATCTGGAACTCAGCATTCTGCCAAACACAAAAACAAATCATTTATTTAACCAAATTGATCAGACTGTCAGCTCAAAAACCAGATATCTGACACAAAAAAAATGCATGTTAACAGTCTCGAAAAAGGACCATGCAAAACAGAAATATTAAGTTATAGTTTGATTAGTTGACAAAATGTTTAAATACCTTTGGATGGACACATTGGATCTTAGGTGTGACGCCGTAGAAGTTCTCTATGGCTCCTTCAACTTGTGAAAACTATACACAAACACATCAGGAGCAGAGAAAGGAGCAAAAGACAGGGGCCACAATATATTAATAGCATAACACTTATATAAGATTTCATATACCATAATTTAACATTGAAATATAAATAAACCTACTGAGTAGTATTTCTCTGAAGGAGTGATGTCAAACTTCTTCAGGATGCTGCAATATCAGAAAAATATTTGATGTGTTATCCTTTTAGGACGAGAAGCTAAAATAAATAAGAAGTCAGTTTCTCTGTCCTGTGCTACAATTTTATTGTCAGTGACATTTTATTTATTTTACAAAGACTGAAATGTAAACAAACAAAAAGCAGGTATGTTTTTACAGTGTGTGCACATTTGATTGTGTGAAAAATGTTACGTACCTGTCCAGATCCACTTTATGGTACAGCTCCAGTGCCTTGCTGAAGTATTTATGTTCACTGTTCAGAGAAGCTGCTCGGGCTGCACATGTACCATGTTTGTGCCACTCATATTTCCTGTTGAAAAAGACAAACAAGTCGCAATAGATTTACAAGTATAATTGGCAATAGGGAAACACTGCATTATAATTATCTAAAGTTTGGCCAGATATGACTGATTTCAGGATCATAGAGCATTTTCACTGGTCAGAAAAGGGAGGTCACCACGGGTAGTTGGCAGTTATATCACTTTTCCACCACAGTTAACGGGTCTACACAGTTTTTCTTTTTTTCATACACAGGTCAACCCTCGAAAAATGTCACTGACGTCACGTTTCACAACAAGAATGCACCAGAAACAGTTTTAACAGAAGTGAAAACAACAATAGACTCATTGTGATAGAAGCGTCTGTAAAACCAGCGAAATGACTAATTTCGCCATCATAATATGAGTCATTCGGTCCAAAAACAGTTGGAACGTCTAAACGAGCAGCATGATTAAATTATTTTATACTCATTTAAATTAGCCTGGAGCTAAACTGGAAGTTAGCCGGCGATCCAGGTATGTTCATAGCCGTGAAGTCAAGCTTTTTCGGCTTTCATAAGAATGGACAGGGCTCCACCTCCATCACTGTGTCCTGTAATAAAACTTCCTTGGATAAATGCATCCCAAATTCCTTTTTTATTAATGCGCCACCACCACCTGGATGTTGACAACACATTTCTTGGTGTGGCGGAATTTAGCGTGTTGACCCAGGTCTTACGTTTAGGTCAAAGCCGAGCCAAGGTGATGAAAAACAGTGTTTACTGCAGAGTCAGTTGACCCGGATGTAAATGCAGAGTTTACATATTCCCATTGCAGATAAAAGCCAGATCTTAGCGGGTTTAAGTGGGACTTTCGACTGGCGGAAATAAAAAATAATATCTGTCAACAACCATAACATTTTTAAGTCAACTGATAATTGCACAACACTCCATCTTACTGTGTGTTCCAAGCTTTACAGAACGATTACATACATTATAACATATACCTTATAACATTGTGCAGTAGAGTATTAAAATGGCAGAAAATCACTAAATATTGCTGACAAAGGAGGAAAAAATAGAACAAAATGCTTGTAACCATTCAAAGTTTGATGTTTCTGTATATATAAAGGTAATATGACCACGTCTTAAAGAAAAACCAAATGGAGCAAAGTACATTAACTTTCATTACTAAAATAAGCCCTATTACACATCCAGACAGTAGTTATTATCACTTTATCATATGATTTGATGATATATTAAAGAAACAGACCGCCAGACAAACAAATGCAGAACCAGTCACTTACGATGATAGCGATGTGGTAGTAGTCCAGTACTGCAGTAAGCTAGTAAAACTAGAATACCTAGTTAAAATGTCATAGACAGATTGATAGACAGAAAAACGGAAGACATACCAGAATCCAGTAGATGATGGGTTAAGCAAGTCAGGCCAACTCTTCATCATGTCTGGAAGCAGGTCCTGAAAAAACACACACCCCAAAACAGATTTGTTTTTATCTTTTATTGTACCAACTGGCAAAATGGAGGGGAAAATCACAAATTTATCCTCTCTACTTCTGTGATGCCAAATATTGCTGTCTCAATTGTGTGCTTTGGATGAAAGACTTTTTCTATTCTGAAGAATTAAATATTCTCCAGTTTCTTCCTTGTCCTGCCAATTTTGATTGGTGTCTGCCAATGTCCATTTGTTCCTTCTCCATGAATTGAAATGACTACAGATCTAAAACAAGCTGCAGAAAGAACATAAATGATTTATACATTTTACAGCCAAATATAAAAGACATACTCAGAGCTCACCTCTATTTCAGAAGCGTTGAAATGCCACGATGAATTGCAGTCAATCCCTTTATCCGGCCTGGAAAACAAAATAATATTAGTAATCTCCTAGTAAATCTCTTAGTAAAAAGGAAATTGTTAGGTAAAAATGTAAAATGCAAAAGATAAGAAAAGATTAGGATGAAGATTTTATCCTGTGGGTAATGGGGGTGGGACTAGATAAGCTTTGGCTTCTCCCGCTTTTCCCTTTCGGCCATGTGTATTGTAATATTTGAACAATGATGAAATGTGATGATGATGAATTGACATGCCCGAAATAAAGAACATATAAAAAAAATAAAAATAAAAATCTAACATGATCGCTGACTCACATGACGTGGAAAAAAGAGATTATGAAAACAACTATTAAAACCATTTCCCTGATCTATTTGGCTGATAAAGAATGAACACACCCTTATCTAATAATAAAAAAAAACCCACAAATACACATACCAGAGTCCATGTAGCGTCCAGTAGCTAATGTTGGGATGGCAGTGTTCCATCTGAAATATAAAAATACTATTGTTATTCCATCTGGACATACAAACCTAAAACCTTTATTTGTAATTAATATCAATTCATAATCAGCTTTCAGTGCATTCATTTGAAGTCTGTTCCAACCTTAATGATTGTGCAAGATTCGACATTTTGGAGCCACAAATAATTATTTCCATCATTCATTTTCAATTTTCAGTTACCTTTTTTGGGGTTGTTTTATTTTCTCCAGCTCCAGAAATGTTTAGTGTACTATGAAGCTTCATCGACTTTCTATCAGCATGGTGAGTAGATAATGACTAGATAAAGACTTAGGCTAATAACCCTAATAAATGAACATTCACTTCAAAGATACAGTACGTCTTGCGTTTTGTATTTACAGCATATTTGCTACCTAAAATAGGAAAGTTCCTCTTTTTCCGATGAGGAATGTCACACTGTCGAGTAAAAAGGAGAACTGCGGCAATTGTGTTGCAATTGCAGTTTTGGGTCAATATTTCCTCAGTTGAGTTTTACTGTGTCTAAATTTCAAAAACTTCTACTGAAAATTGAACTTTTTCAGTGATTAAGCAAAGTGAGATCTTGATCTTGAATGCACTGCAAAAATAACGAACACAATGTTGCCAAATTAAGCCTTTGCCTCTGACACACAGCCGAGCACATGATACAAAACCACTTGTCACATCAACGTTTGCACCACCAGAGAAGTTCTCAGGAGAGCAGAAAACGTGACAGAAGTGCAGGCAAAAGCACAAAAATAAGGGATGCGTGTTTGGTGTTGTCACTTATGGAATCGTTCAAGCCACATCCTCGTGTGTTGAACAGAATGTTGCCTAATCCAAACAGAGTGCTGACGCTCAGTCTGTCTCATGACTCATAGACATCACATGATATATAAGGATTAGATGATGACTCAGTGATACAGCATATAGGTAACATTTGCTAGCAATATAGGAGAGTATCATAGTATTAAGGTGAGAAACTATGACATTAAAGAATTAATCAAAGTTGTACTGCCTGAAATTTGTTTATAAAATGTATGCAAACCTTTAAAAAATGTCCCGGAAATGATAAGTGATTACATTCCTTTTATTTTTTCTTTTAAATGTGTGTTTGACCGCCATAAAGAACATACTGTAATGCTTTGGCTCGACCCACATACAAGACTAACGGACTTAATATCCTGCATATAAACACAAACTTAAGTTTATGTGGATATTGAAGTGAAAATCAAAACCTGACTAGCCATCCAAAGGGTGGTGACAGACATAGATAATGATGAACAAAATTAAAAACTTTCTCATAGAAATCTAATATTGATTCAGTTGAATATTTATCTGGTAACGTATGTGAGTAACATGGTTGGAGTAAAAGGGATTTGTATTTTTTAATGTAGAAAGTTTCATCCCCTTTTAATCCTAAAAAAATAAAGTATAACAGAAAAAGGTGTTAAAAAGAGTCAAGTCTGTATATGGTCCAATCAAGTCCACATTGCCCTTCTAAATGTAAATTCACTTGTCATAGTAGGAAAAGCACAAATGTTGCTAATGACATTAATGATGGCACTGTGCTATTCAAGCAGCTGAATGGCAGTCATCAATTTTAAAATGACATCCGTGCTTTGCTTACTGTAATATGTCAAATTGTGTTCTGTAAAAAGTTCTTATAGCATCTTTGTCAAAATGTTCATGCAAAATACATTTTAAAATTAGAAAGAAACTCACACTGCAGAAGGTGCTCGGCCAGTGGTGGGTCAGGATCAGTTTGGTCCACATGTGTCTGAAATACAAGAACAAATACGTTTTTTATTTTTTTATTTTTTATTCATACAGAAACAAAATGAGGTTATATATTCTGAGATGAATGTTAATTTATAGACATACAAATGGAGAAGCAGGAAATAGCAGAGTTCATTAAACCATCATCAACCACAACATTATACATACAGTATATTATTTTTTCTGTACTTACGGAGATGAAATCACATAGGCAGACGACAGAGCTGCTGCCAGGCAGAACAGAAGAGGATAGTAGAGCCTCATGTTTGACCTAAAAGGACATACGATCTATATATTAACAGCTGCTTTTATGAAAAAATTGTGGATGTTTCAATGTTCCTTTCAACAAGGAAACAATGACTGAAGAGAGGAGAAAAACAGGTAGTGGCTTTGACTGGGGAAGTATGTGGTCATAAAAACCTCATGTGACAACCAACAAAAAACCTTTAACTCAGCAATATATAACAACATAAATTACATTCTGAACACATATTACTTTGTCCAGTTTGGCACAGCTATGCCCTTAACCTAAACCCCATCATTCATGGAGGTGACAACTGATCTAACGTTAACTGAAATGATCTAATTCTAAAAACAACAGTATTTGTCTCGGGATAGGTTTCTATTAAACTGTGCTAAAATGTGCAGTTATGTGCCTTACCTCTGGCTGTGAGGCTCCACACTGAATGATGAAATTAACCAGTTTGTGTCAATAAAACGCTCCTTAAATTTGTTCTGCTTCAAGCACCACAGTCAGCAACAAAGAAGACGTTTTCATTTAGCTATAAACTACTTCCTCGAAACACAGAAGCTCTCTGGCGCTTCAGGGAAGATGACAATGCAGTAACCGCCAGAAAGAAAGAAAGAAAGAAAAAGAAAATGGTGTCCAACAATTTCACGATAACACACAGACCTGACCTGTCTCGATCAAGAAGAAGTGCGAACAGACTGAACTGTACTTTAGCTGAATTAACAAACAAACGGCAACGGGCGACTTAGGTCGTACATAAGAAATTGACGTATTTCCTTCGCTAGCATTACGTTGATATGAAGCTAAGGTTACACAATGTACAAAAAAAAGTCAGCCAAAACAAGTAATGTCAGCAAATTGAAGTCAGATAAGAAACATACACCTAGCTACCAAGAACTACAGGGCGAACCTGAAGTTGGGGAGTTTTCCAACAGCCGTTGGTTGAAAAAAAAAACCCGTAACATTTGAACTAGCCTCACCTTTGTGGCAACAAAGAGTTGTGATGGTTTTGTTAAGGAACTTAACTCAGATTGAGAAATACACAGGACACAAACAAACAGCAGGATTTCCAACTGTCTTCTATTTACGTCCATGGACTTCCCACTACCGCTTGACCACCTTGCCAGTCTACTCAGCCAATCGTGAGCGCCGTTGACTTCGTGCGTCATCACGTGGTAGGATGGGTAGCTTTCTTTTATTGACCGGATCCCACCGGCTGCTCCTTCTCCTCAAGCCTGACACTGGGGCTCTCAAAAGGATTCGCAAATGTAACAGTAACAATCGCCCCTTTCAAGACAGCTTGCATGACAGTGTGGAATATTATATTAGTAAATTCTAATGATCATTTTCGGGTTCTTTGTGAATTAAAGTCGTTAATTGGCGTTTTAAATACTTGTATTGCAGTGAATTCATTTTGCATGACAGCCACAACTTATTGGTTGTATTGACATGCTTTTCCAACAACAACAACAAAACTATATTTAATCATACATATCCACACATACTGTACGTACGTGTAGGCATGGCAAGGCAAGTTTATTTGTATGGCACATTTCAGATATAAGTCAACTAAAAGTGCTTTAAAGGGGCATAGAATTACATTAAAATAAACACGTACGAAGACATCAAGAAACAAAACATGAAAACAAATGAAGAAATAGGAAAATAAGCCAGAATGGAATAGGTTTAAGGAGACAAGACTAAAGAATAAAAGTCACAGTGCAGTTCAATGCCTTAGAATGCCTTAGATGAAAGGCAGTGGTTGGATAGTTCATAACGTAGCAGCAGAAATGTATTTTGGTCCTAAACCATTGAGAGCTTTATAAATCAACAGCAGAATTTTGAAATCTATTTCGTTGGCAGGAAGCCAGTGTAAAGACCTAAGAACTGGAGTGAGGTAATCTACTTTTTCGGTTCTTGTTAGGACTCGAGCAGCAGCGTTCTGAATCACCTGCAGTTGAGTCCTGTAATGACACCAACATGACTGGCATGAATTAATGAAATGCATATTTCATGCCTAAGAGCCCTGTTAACTAGGCGATGTCACTGTGTTGACAGGAAAAAGAGGGGGAAATAATGAAACACTAAACAGAGACATTTGATGGTAGTAATCATATTTTCTAACTCTGATTTGATGGAAATGTCAGCATTCCTCATTCAACACCACCTTCCTGATTTTTGAGAGAATATGCCTGATGAACAGCTTCAGTGCCCTACCAACAGCATTTGTGAAAAAAGGAAGCTGTGGCCATAATATGTGTCAACATAGAATGACAGTTGGACAATGCTTTCTCCAAAAATGTCTTAATCAATATACAGTCAGTAACTGGGTATAACACCAATAACATTGTGTTAAACAACCGACAAAAGAAAAATAAAGATTTATAGTTATAAATGCATGTATGTATGTCTGCAGGTATGTGTGTCTGCATGCATTTATGTATGTATTTGCTAGATGTTTTGAAATATTATTAAATGACTCATCAGAGGGTCCTGACAGAGGGGACATGAGCAGTGGGATTATGCGGGGGGGATTTACTGTGTCTCTCCATTGTTACTGTGCATTAATGTCTGCTGCTGATGCAGTATTTGGCAAGTGGCCACCTTCTGAGCCTCTGAGCTCAACAGAAATCATGTGACCCAAACAGAGGTTTACATCCCCGAATAAACACACTCAGCAATTTAATGGAAAGGGATACTGTATATAATTTTCTGTGTGAATGCTTCAGATCCTGGTAAGTGTACATCTAGGATCAAATAAGGATAATATGTTCTTGATGAGTACAGTATATAGTACGTTTTTGTTGTTTTTTGTACAGAAATTGGTGTGTTCAAACAAACAAAATAATTAGAGAATCGGTCAACTAAAGGTACTGCATACCTCATGTTTATTAAATTAAAGACAGATATTCAGGCAGACATTACACTTTGTCAAGTGCTCTGCACTGACGGTTCAACTTAAAGTTAATTGGACAGGCCTCACTTATTCAATGCATGAAATGCCCAGAGGGTTCCTTATTGTATAATGACTCATTATAAGCCAATGTGCAAAATTAAGCATGGCAGCAGACTAAAATGTGAGAATAATTCATCTTGCCATGTCTTCAGGGATTGCAATGTCAAAAGGTGTTGCCTAGAATAGTCAAAATGTATGACATATATTATTCGAAGAAGCAGAGTATGATCATGCAAGAAAAAAAGTACATACATTTTTAATGTTTAATGTTGTTTCTTCCTCGGGCCTGAACATTTAACACCACCTCATTACACGGAATCTCTGGCTTACCAATGTCTCACTGTCAGCCAGTAACATAATGTCCTAAAGTTATCACTGAGCTCTGGTTACAGAGTGAACAACCACATGACCGACAGAGGGCTCTTTTTGACCACAGACATCTCACACACACGTGCACGCGCACACACATGCACAAATACACACAAACACACACACAAAGGAGAAAGGGAGAAAGAGAATAAAAGATTACAGTTGTGAAAAAATATAATGAATCTGCCAATGCCAGACATTTTTAAGATGTATTAATGCATGATATAAACAAAGCCTGCCTGGTCACAGGGGGGTTTCTCTGGGTCTACCTCCAGAATTTGGAGTGAAGAGGATGGAATGGCCTGCTAGCAGTCCTGACCTCAACCCCATTGAACACTTGTGGAATCAGCTTGGGCCAGAGTGACCAACACAACCATGTTGGCTGACTTGCGACAAGTGCCGGTTGTAGAATGGGATGCCATCCCACAGCAGGGTGTGACCAGTATGAAGAGGAGATGCCAGGCTGTTGTGGCTGTATATGGCTATAGGTTATTTCTCATGCTACTGAGGCTCCTGTTTGTTAAATTAATAAATTGCTAAATTGCCAATATGTCTTGTTTCTTCAGACTTCAATCATTCAATCCACCAAACAACACCAAACAAGAGTCAATAGCAGAATAAGCCTTTTGGCATTTTTCATGGGTGCCATCCACATACTCAGCTCTGATGCTCATCACACAAATGCATGTTCCTTGCAAGTGTGGCACTATTTAAAAGGGAAATAAACAGGCTTTCCAACAGTATATGTATTGAAGCAAGAAGCATTGTTACAACAAAGATATAATCTACCAAACACAAATTTCCTTACTTTCTGTGCTAAGTTTAGTTTAGGTCTTGACTTCTAGTGACTCTTTAATATATTTTGTATTTCTACTTTTTAAATACATGAATGTATGACATTATTTGGAATTTAATGTAGATCATAAAAAAACAGTAAGATTCTTGGGGATGAGATTTAAGGTGGTGTAAGTTCAAGGACTCAAGCTGAGCTTGAGCTGAGTGCCTATGTATACTTTAAATGTATTACACAGAGTTTCTAACTGGTTATGGAACTGTTTTAAGTTAATACTGATGAAATCATAGGTCATAAAATGGTGAAGTGCTAAGGATGAACTGAGGATTGTCACAACTTGAGGAAAGATGCTGTTCTGTAGTCTCATGGTACGTCTCACCAGACGTCAGCAGAACAACCGTCCCATAACGTAATGTTATGCCATGCTACCAAACTCTTTTGGCTTATTATCAAAAAGCCACAACAATACTGGGGAATGTTAATAACTTTTGATTTATCAACAAAATTATTGAGCTGTGTTAAAACAAAGTCCACATATTACGTTTATCAATGTAACGTAGCCACAGATAGATACATTATCCCATCCCTGTCTCATTCTGCAGCAGCTGTATTTAAAAAAGGAAGAAATTGTTTAAAAGGATGGTTCGTCCTTTTTTCACTTGCTTCCAAAACATGCACCAACCAAAACCAAAATCCACATCAAAAAACAAGGTTGTGGTCGACATAACGCTCTTGTCCCCAGGGGGGACGTGAACATCCCTTGCAGCTTTAATGTGATGGAATAAAAATCCATGACAACATCACTGTTGCTTCCAAAATCACACCTCAGCTCTCCTAGCCAGTGTTGATAACCATTCAAACATACCTCCACTTTATGAATTTGACGTATGATGGTACATTAACTAGAAAAAGCTAAATGTTTCTTATGAAGTTCAGACAGCTACATGTTTTAGCTTTAAATAAATCCTCTGCCACTTCTCCTTTTTTGTTGACTTGTTGGTTGCTTTCTTTGACACTCTTCTGTCTACATCACTCACACATCACACACTCCTCCCCAAGCCTCCACCCTGTCTCTCTCTCTCTCTCTCTCTCTCTCTCTCTCACTCTCTTTCCTCTCCTCAAATGTAACTTCATGTTGTCCCATCATATGATTTTGCCTCAGATGTGAAATGTATTTTACAGCTTCTCTCCACTGTGTCAGGAATAGTCGAGCTGTAACCGTAGCTAGTCTTATAAATAGGCCGTGGCCAAAGTTCAGCATGCGACTTAGTGTCTCAAGATGTTTCTGAGCTCATATGGAGAGAGATCTTAGAGAAGGGCTTCACCTCACCAGTAGTGTGGTTAGGTGTGTGGAAGAAATACAAGTGACCGGCCTTTTTGCAACACAGACCTTGGACCATATTGCCGTCTATTTTGTAGAGAGCTAAAAATGCTTCTTGTAAACGTGTGACACCGCCCCCCCCATGACATCACCATGGCCAGATTGTATGCATTGTCCACATCCCCCAGTAATAACTCTTTGTTTGCACCAGTTGTTGAGATAACAAGACAGAAACCAGTAATTGTGCTTTCACTAAAAACTGTAATGTGCCAACTCTGTTAATCAAATAGTTGCCTGGTTGTAGTGGCCCCGAGTCTTGAAGGATGATGGTTATATATAGGAAGCTCTCTCTCCTTATAAGGCCTCAGGGAGCGGCAGGTGGGGGTCGGCTGGAGAAGTGTGGTGGTTTAGTTGGCCTGGTACTTGGTCTAGGCTGACTCCCTGTGGATTCAGGCTGATAACCGAAGTCGGTGCAAAGGGAATCTCAAGGGGTAAGAAAAAATGCAATTTTATTCTTTTTGCTGTTCTATCCACTCTGTATCCTCAGCTTGTCTACCTTTGTTTTCAATGCGAGTGTGGCAGGTGGGGATCAGTGGGATGGAGATACAGCGAGCAGATTAGGGCAGGGCCACCTTAACCAGAGCTGATAATACTTAACAGTGATGAATGGTAGGGTGTATGAATTATGAAGGATGTGCCGCAATTGAAACAAATGAGTTAACCATTGCCTGAAGGATTAATGGACATAATTGCCTCGTTTGGGACACGACTGATAGACAGCCTGTTGTTCTGAGTGTTTATCATCGTAATACTCTAATTGGTTAAATGGACTCCCACTGGACTGTCAGAATTGGTCGGGATCGTTGCTGGACAAATTGCTGGTGTGCAGTTCTGGGAATGTGTTGACTGAATTTTAAATGGAGAAATGTTCAGTGCAAATGAACCATTATTATTCTGTTGTATTGTCTTTGCCACTAGTTATCGCAGGAAATGGTTTTTTTTTTCATCTCAATGACAACTGTTTATGATCGAGCTGCAACATTTCAGAGCTTTGTACGGTTATGGCTGAGAGTTTTACAGGTCTACTGTTACGGACAGAGAGGCTCAGATGTCACTTGGCAGGCATTTGTGGTGTTACAGTTTTGGCCAGGCTGACAGAGGCAGAGCACAGCCACTGGGCTGTAGGACTGATGGAACTAGAATATGACCTGTCTGCAGTGAGCAATTGCCTGAGAGCAGTTTAATGCTTATTTTCTGAGGAATGTCTGTTACTTTGATTTTTCAACATTTGCACTAGAAGCAGCTCCATAAATAAACTGTACCTTTTCACAAGGAACAGTTGGGACACCAGTGCTTTTGGTGGTACAGCTCCACGACTAGAGCCCATAAATCGATTAGTTGTCGCTTATCATTTCAATTACCAACTATTTTTATAATCAAATAAATGGTTTAGCTTGAATGTGAATATTTTCTGGCAGGTTTGTACTTTACTCCTCTCTGACAGTAAACTAAATATCTTTGGGTTGTGCACAAGGCATTTAAAGTGAAACTCTCTCTAATATGCAACCTAGGCTTTTTTTGTAAATGTATATGAGTCAAACCTTCGTGTAAAAGCATAATTACGACGAAAGAGGCACTTTTAAGATTGACCCTATTTTCGTTTTCGCCTCAAACTTATGTTCAATCGGAGTGCATGGGACACTTTTTACGGTAGCATCAAATCGCTATTTTTAACACTAAGAAGGCTCGACACAACATGAAAATTTGCTCATAGTATCACCAGGGTCTCTACACATAGCTCAACTGAACCACATACACTCTACCCAGACGTGTCGATCCCCGAGTACATCTGGGCTGCCATGACGACGGCTAGAGGAAGAAGCTACTGCAAATATGAGTTGTTCAAAAACTTTCTTTTTAGTAAACTCCGTGTACATAAACAATGTTCTCAATGCTTGTGTTCATGTGTAGAGACCCTGGTGATACTACGAGCAAAGTTTCATGTTGTGTCGAGACTTCTTAGTGTTTTAAAAATAGTGATTTTGATGCTAGCGTAAAAGTGCCCCATGCACTCCCATTGAAAATAAGTTGACCCTTAAATGAAAATACGGTCAATCTTAAAAGTGCCTCTTTTGTCGTAATTATGCTTTTACACAAAGGTTTGACTCATATACGTTCACAAAAAAAGCCTAGGTTGCAAGTTGGCGAGAGTTTCACTTTAAGGAAGCCATTTTGGGCTTTGGGAAACCCTTTTTCACAAATTTCGCACATTCTATATAGACCACACAACTTATCGATTTATCGAAAATAATAGAGGAATCGACAATGAAAATAATTATTAGCTGCAGCCCTATTTGTGGCACTGTCGGATATGCTGGTTGACTGATCCCTGAGTGAAGGTGACGTGTGTGAACCACAGAACATTTTCCTCTGAGAGTTATCAAGAATCTTTTGGGGCTTTTCTGTTTAACGATGTGGAATTCAACATTATTGACTTCAGGGGTATTGATTGATTGCCAGTTTTGGGGCATTAAAAGTGAGTTGTGTGACCCTGACGCTGGGGTGAGTGATTCAGATCTAGAAACGGCGTCTTTTGAAGATGGGTAGACAATCGTCTTGTGTCTCAGCTGACGTTATTCTGGTCTCCGAGGACGCCTGTGATGTAAGGCAAATATGTTCCAACGCCGCTGTTTGTGCATGATGCAAGACAAAGTTGCGCTTTTGCGTCGGTGTATAAACTGTAAAATGTATCTATGTCAGACACACAGCTTAAAATACTTTGAAAAGTAAAGGCCATCATTAACATGAAATAAACGCGTTGCTGTTAAATTATAGAAACAGACCAGTTTATAAACTCACTTATCTGAGTTTGAAACATACTGATGATGCACCTGTACTTGACTGTATTTGGTACAATTAAAGTCTGTGCATTTAACATCCATGAAACAAAGAAGATGCATTTTGATAGGTTAGAAATACCACAGAAAGCTTTTTTAAGTTACTCAGCGGTTCAGTTTTCTTCACACAGCTAAGAGCCAAATGTTTCTGATGACACATTTGAGGAAACAGTGATACATGTGTGAATTTATGTTTTTTTTCTCTCTCTTTCTTGTACCAGTGATAATATCATCAGTCTTGTATTCATGTTATGTTGCTGTATTTTGCAGAGCTCAAACTGTCCTTTTGTGATTTATTCAGACTAATTGATGGACAGCCTGTGGTGCAGCTGCACTGGCAGTCGCTGTTCACATGCCTTTTGTTTATATATGTGTACATGTGTGTCTGTGTTGGTGGCATCTTTAAATCAATAAGGTGTCACCTTGACATTCCTATAGTTGACTGTTGTGTTTGTGTGTGTGTCTGGGCGCGTGACAGTGTTTCCATGTGTCCAAATTCCAGGAGGGCTTTTGTTTTTTTATGGTGGGGCGAGGTTGTCAACACAAATATAAAAGCCTGTTATACTTCCTGCACACTGTAACAAAGCCCCAAGTCATTTTAAAGAGAACAACTTTGTTCTTAAAAGCCCAAAACGCTCCTCCTGAAGTAGACATCTAATTCCTAAAGTCACTTGGATAATCCTTGAGTGCTGTTATCCCCAACTGTTTGTGTATGTTGTTGTCACTGTGTTGCTTTTGGGTCTGACTTGTAAGCAAGACTCTACTTTGTTACCATGTCAGCCTGTGTGTGTGTGTGTGTTGCTGGTCCAACAGGTCAGTATCTACAGTGTCAACATGTCAGCGTGGATCAAACGTGGCGATTACAACCACGAGTACCACCACAAACAGAGCCAATATGTGGTTAAAGAATACAGCAGGTATATGTTACATGTAACAGGCTAATGCTAACGTACGTACTTAGAACTAAAGCATCAACCTGGCGGTAGTATTGTAACAGTAGTGAGCTTTTTCATTGCTAAACCTACAAATTAAAAACCCACACTAGTGTCAAATAGAAAAGCTAACCTGTTTAACATCAAGCTAACAAAAAGACCAAACTAACCCCATGCTCAACTTTAAAATAGTTTTAACTAGAGATGCACCGATCCAGTTTTTTCCGATCCAATCCGATACCGATACCTGGACTGAGCGTATCGGCCGATACCCGATACCGATCCAATACCATTGTTGAATTAATAATAAACTGTATACCTTCCACCATGTGAAAGGGACTAAAGGCACCAGACTTTCCTAACTAAGACAAAATAATCAAACAGTTACCGAACATTGTAAACATGTGTAACATTATTAATAATAATAATAATAATAATAATAATAATAATAATAATAATAATAACAATAATACATTTAATTTATATAGCGCCTGTCAGGGTACCCAAGGACACACGTAACAAAGTGGAACAAACAAATCAAAGAATAAACGTATGTAGCGCCTGTCAGTCAGCACGGAGGGAACACTAGCACTGAAGTCAGTACCACCGTCTGTAAACAAACTAGCGTCTGGAGGCTCCGTGCACACAGCGGGGGCGACCATCCAGCATCGCTGCGAGCCGGGGAGACCGCAGCAGCAGAGGAGGAGACAAAGCAGCCCGGCGGTGAATAACTCACAGGTTGTGGTGGAGGGAGGACCAACGGAGCAACGATGGACAGCCCACATAGTATTGAGTACGTCGGTTTGAAAGTTAGCGTTGCTAGGCTAACAGCTGACCGGTGAGGCTAACAGCTGATGGCGGGGCTACTAGCTAATCAGCGGAGAAATGTGACGTGAGTACGTGTAACGTCCTGCAAACAGGAATACAAAATAAAACATAGCAGCTGAACCTGAGAATAAACTAATAAAGAGTTGGTCAAACAACAACTTGCGCTCTTCCAGCATGCGACACACTGACGCTGACGAATGACGTAGGATGTGCTGCGACGGCGAAAAAAAATAATTGGATTGGCTGGTGGATCTGTTTCATTTTACCGATCCCCGATCCAGCCGTTTTGTCAATATCGGAGCCGATATCCGATCTTAATATCGGATCGGTGCATCCCTAGTTTTAACAAGCATCTTCGAAATATCAGGGCTGAGCAAAGCTTTTCTTTAGATTAATCATCAGTGGCTATATCAAGCCAAATGCAACTTCAGCCCATGGTAGCTCACGACTTTCTTTCGCCCCCATTGTGCTCTGTTAAAACACTGAAACCTGTCTGCCATGCACAGGGGTGCGAGTGAGTCAAGTGCACAGTTTTAATGGGGGGTCTCACAAACTGACACCACGCGTCAGTGAGCAGGTTCAGAAAAACTGCTCTGGATTTGAATTTCAATTTTGGTATTTTTGTAATGCTTATGAGAGGCTGTCCAAACCTTTGAGCAGGAAGAGTCTGATACTGTTCCCTTTTCCCTAAGATAAAACACAAAAGATTTTTCTTGATAAATAACTCAATTTCAACACAACCCTCTCTGCAACGTGTATTATGTAGAAAAATAGAAATTGTTAAGTTTTGATTAAATCAAGATCACGTTTTAACTGTATAAAACTGACGTCAACAGTCTAACACCATTCGCTAATAGATTTTCTGTCACGTTTCACAGCAGTTAGTGTTTCTGTATGTGTTATTTGATGTGTGTGAGTACCAACAAGGTGTTCTTGTTCTTGCTGCTGTGTTTCATGTCTTTAATCACCACTTATAAACCTTATTCTTGCTGCTGATTATTTGTCCGTGCCTCTCTTTTTTGCTAATAAGCTGCTAACCAGCGCACCGTTTTAACAAGGTGTTGAATTCTTTTTACTCATGTAGTAGTAGTGTTTCTACTCATATAGAGCTTATTTACCTGAACAATTTCCTTCTTTTCTATTTCAAACTCAGGTGAGTATGAAGCTTGTCTGTGTGTAATTCACCCTCCACAAACTGACTGATTTTCAGATCATATTCAACTAAACTATGCTTAGTGTGCTCAGAATTATCATTACTCAGCGTGCAGCAAAACATCTCAGGGCACATTTAAACAACCATATATGATATTTCCAAGTCGTCCAGGTGACAAAGCACATGTAGTCTGTGCTTTTCCACAGCTTTACACGCTCTAGAGAATCTCAAGAGCAGCACACTGAAATGTCCACATTGCTTATTTCAACAATTACCCACAGATCCCACAGGCTTTGTAAATGGTCGTCCCAAGGCAGTGTCTGGTCAAGGATGGTCTCATCATCCTCAACATGGCCCCCTCCTGCCTCAGCGTCATTGCAGTGGTCTCTACACTAACTGCTTCGTCTTTCACCGCCAGATTTTCAGGATGGCTCCAACTCTCTGGACAGCAGGAGACTCCCTTCGATTTTCCAATGGCAGGGGTGGAACAATTCAGGCCTGATGGCTTTCTGGAATAGAGTGATGAAAGACTCAGAGCCTCCAACTGCTGGCTGTGTGTCTGCTGCTGGCAGTCTTAGGCGCTCAGGGGACAGGCCTGTTGCCAGTTCTGAGGCAGCCTCTAATGGGTTGGACCTTTAGAGGCATACAGTCTGCTGAATATGGAATTTGGCTCATGGATTTCATGCAAAGATATTGTGTATGGCAGTTAAAAAACAGGGTGGCTGTTGTGATTAATCCTTGACGGTCATGATGGTTCATGACAAAAATGGACGCAACAATTGTCTGAGACACAACAGTGCCCTCTGTGGTGCGAATCTTCCAGAGGGCAAGAGCTCAGACGACCATGTCAGAAACACAGATGTTGAACAGTAAGGTGAAATCCTGCAATGCATCGTTGGACAGAAGCCTCTCTGTGTGGTGCTCAGGCCTCTCTAATGTCAACCATGCGAGCCCACTTAGAAATAGATAGACCCACCTTTCACTGTTCTGATCTGACTTTGATACTAGGAGTACGATATCTGCCTGTTGCTTCTCTGTGTTTCAAGACTGCAATATCTCTAAACTAAGGACATGTTGAGCTACTAGTTGACTCAGTTGCAGACAGTATCATGTAACAGTAATGAGTTCATGATCAAGCGCGAGCTCCGCCTGTGTGTCCAACTGATAGATTTCTGGGAGACAAAAAAAAGGTGGAACTACTGGTTATATTTGTGGAACGGTTGTATTGATAATAACTTAGCAATAAAGTTTTGCTACAATTCTGACATTCTGTCAGGTGACATCAGGTATCTGATTGAGCGAATTGTGTCAGTAGTGGCACATGATACTGATATCGGATCGGCCCCAGCTCTAATTAAAGCATCGGGCTCTACTTCCTTATGCTCTTAATGCCTGTCCTAATACCTGTGAGAAAATGTACAACCAAAGAACTACTGCACATAGCACAGAAATGACCTCTCAGCTTGTCACAGTACCACTTCTTCAACCTTCACGAATGCCTGGTTGGGCTACAATAGCCTGTGTTCAAGCGAGTACTAGGAGGGATTGGTGGATCAGTCCTGATTGCCTTTACTTATGATGTCACATTTCAGTGCGCTGCTCAGCAGAGAAAAATGGGCTGGCCTGTAGAGCTTGCTGGCGGCCTCTGCCTTTGCTCCTAGAACTAAGGCTGTGAATGATAATCTTTATTTTTTAATTCTTTCCAGTTATTGTTGTTTAGAAACCACTGCTACTTACTGTGACTTAAATGAGGCTAATGTTACATTTACAGTCATCTACATACTAGCAGGTTCCAAAATCATAGATAATAATACATACAATTGTAATTATATAAAAATCACATGTAATTTGCTCAATTCTCGGCCTGTTGAAAACCTCGTTTTCCTGAAGCCGCTGAACTGACTCAGTTTTTGTCTTTAGCTCTGAGGTGATGGAGGAAAGATATGAGCACAAAACACGCATGCACATCGAGGAAATGGTAAGAATTCTGTGAAGTTTATCCATCCACATGTTTGTCTATCGATCAAGGCTAAACGTTGGATGGATATCATGTTTCATGTTGTTTGTCATTTACTGTTGACCTTTAGAAATGTTAATGTCCATGACAGTTGTTATAATATGCTATAGTAATAGGGAAATCAGGTAATACAGAGACATGTGGGAGAGAGAAGGGAATATTATTCATTTTTAAATATTTACTATTTCCTGAATCCCCGTTTCCCCCTTCTAGTTGAAGGCGAAGATGCTGGACAAATATGTACGTGAGGGGCCGATGATCAGGGGACCAAAGTTCCTAGCAAGACTCAGATCCCACACCGTGTATGAAAATACTCCGGTCAAACTCATCTGCACTGTTGATGGCTTCCCTCAGCCTATTGTGAAATGGTAAGGGAGGACTAAAATAATTGACATCTAATACTAAAACTGACTGAATGTATCAATTAAAAGCTGACTGTTTAACACTTTATGATAGATTTGCCTATCATCTCTTCTTCTTGTCTTTCTTTTAGTTATGAAAGTAATATAACAGATGTTAATAGTGGTGTAAACACATTTTTCAGCCAACAATATTATATATTAAGGTTCCAAAAGTCTTGATGCTTGTGAGCTGTAATGTTCATATGTTTTAGGTATAAAGACGATGTGATCCTGAATGTGTCCTCTGGAAAGTACGTGGTTGAATCTAAAGGTGGAATCCACTCTCTGGAGATCCCAAGGTAAGGCTGGTCTGAGAACAAAGACTTTACAATGATTGTGGATGAGATTTACAACTCGATAAGATGGCTTTTATATTAGAAGGGAACGCCACCAAATTTACGCATAAAGGTCCGTTTATTTGTCACAGTTTTAGAGCGAACCTGCTTGTAATTCTTATGTCTTCTTACTATTAAACAGAACACCTGCTTTATAAAATGCAGATATAGAGTTTAAAACATGGAGGATGTTTAACAGGCAGAACAATGTCAAATGAGATGCTGTTAAGTTCCATTATGCAAATTCCACGTCTAGATTCATCATATTTTAAAGTTCGACACAAAAAAGTGATTAAACATCAAGTTATCTTTTAAGTGCCAGAATAAGAGACTAAAGTAACTTCTAATTGTATCTTGCATTTTTCTATGCATGCAGAAGCCTACACGAACAATACAATGCACTATTAACAGTAGCAATGTACCAATTAAAGAGAATAAAAAGGCTACAAGCTTATGTGAACAATGTAGGTGTCTAAATATGTAAAACAGGTTTTCCAAGCGGCTTATATGTTGAGAAATATACAACATGTTCGTTAGGCTTTAAGGATACAATTAATTGTCTTTTTATTGGGTTTGGGATTCATGACTCTTGCCCACTCGGGCCACTGACTAGCTAATCATCTATCCCAAGACTACCTCTTGAACCATCAGATAATCTGCCTCCAGAGTCTCATCAGGTTCGCCAAACAGATCCACAGTGGAGTAATAACGTCAGAGTCAGCCGACTGACTGTGTGGGGAGGCTGTTTGAGTGCAGATATGTGGGGAGGGGAGGGGGGCATCTACCGCTCTCCCTCCACTCTTAGGAAGCTCAGCTGTTCGACTGCTGACCTCAGTGTTACGTGATAGTCCAGGATTCTTTAAGTCATCACTCTCCCCTCGGATCCAGTCCCCTTTAGCTCCTTCTGTCTGTTACATACACACAGATCAGCCAACGGCCATTACTCCGTAATAGTCCCATCATCTTTCTGAGTGGACTTAAACTCAGTCACTTGACATAGATCACCCTTTACACAGAAGGATGTGAGTTTTCCATGTAAAATAAAGCGCAGAATGGTCGAAAAGACAGCTACCATGAAGGGCTTGGGATAGTACACAAGTTTTAAAAATAGACTGGAAGACCGTAGAGGAAAAAATCTCTTTTGAATTGCAAATTACCAGCAGCCTGTCATAATTTTAAGCCAGGCTCATGACAGACAGACAAAATGCAGAATCCCTACCAACCTCTCAATCCTTGATCCTTACACCGTGGTATTCATATAGACCACCCCCCCCACACACACACACACACACACACACACACACACACACACACACACACACTTGAAGCAGTGCAAACAATTCCGTGCATTCGAAGGATTTACTGAATGCTATTATGATCCCAAAAAACATTTGCTGCTCTCCCTCAACTCCCTGCACTCTGCATGGGCTGAAATTCCCAAGTTAGATGATACTGCTGTAACTCAAGGTTTCTGTAAAGTCAGTGAGAAGAGCGTCAGGGCGAGAGAGCGATACAGAGAGGAACAGACTGAGGGACAAAGAGTGAATGAAACAAGTACAAGGTTAAACTCAGAGGTTGATGTTAGTCTTTAAGTCACGAAGCCCTCGTCTGCCTTCAAGAGTTTCTCTTGATATCTCTCCAAACATACACCTTAGCCTGTAATTGAGTTTTCTTGGCTTGCACCATCTGACGACAGATATGCCTTGATCAGAAGCTTTTGCAGCTTGTTTGCTCGGTGCCTTCTTTTCAGGTTGTCAAACGTGTGTGGCTGTATGGCTCTAGTGGGAACAAAAGCAGCAACATATCATGTAAATATAATTCAGAGGAAGCACGACAGTCATAAGAGATATAGAATGTGATGCATCATGTTGATCACTGCACGTATTTTTCTGCAGCAGATTTGGTTGTAAAATAATATTTCTTGTGAAGATTCCCTGGATCTTCTGACTGAAAAGAGCTGTCATCTATTCACAAAGGGTACATTACGACTTTAAAGCACTCTCTCAAAGTATTATGTCTAAAGCCAACTCTTGTCAGAGCATACTTAATCTATCTAATCTAGCCGCAGATTTTCTCTCGCAGCAAGACGTGATCATGTGGGGAATGAGTGCTTATTTGGCCCATTGGTTTTATATACCTTGTAAAAGATTACTTCAGTGGTTCCGATCCTTGTGGATACACGGTAAAGCTGGTATATGCACATTTTCCCTGTTTTATAGGTGACTGTAAACATAACCAAAGACTCACACAAACATCCGGGGCTTGATATCAGGTTGAGGATGAACCTCGCTAAGATAAAACCCCAACCTATGGTTTCATTTACACATCTGAAGGATGTTTTAAGATATCTTTTGGTTAATACAATTGTATGTGAGTATGTGATTAAAGGAATACTTAACTGTTTTATTGTGTTTTTGTAGATGCACAACTGATGATACCGCGCAGTACATTGCTATGGCTGGTAACAGCCATGGACAGGTCTCTTGTCAGGCCTCCATCGTGGTCAAGAGTAAGTCCCTCTGTCCGATGGTCTTGTATGTGATGTTGTAGTATAGTTTTTAATCAAACAGTCACACCAGGACAAGCTGGTACGTATGAGAGCATTCAACCCAGATTTGAATTCTGGCTTGCACTGTGGAAGTCTTGACAAATCAAAATTTGGAGTTCTAAAAGTTACTGTATATTCAGTTATCCCTATTCAAATACAAATGGCTGCTGCTAATAATGGTTATCTTTCTGTATGTTTTTTTTATTGTTCATTATTCATGTAGGGTTCAAGCAGGAGGATGAGTCCTGTCCCTATGCATGGCTGCCTTTCACAGGTGAGCGTCATAAAAAAAATGTCCAGAAACGACACTATCAGTTCCACTACCAGGATATAACAGGTCATCCCTCTCATTCGTTTTTTTCTTCCTTTATCCTATTCTCTCAGCTGCTATGCTTCCCAAGATCCATTACACCAAAATCAACATCACTTTCCTGGAGAAGTTTGGGCCGGTGTTTGCCTCAGAGGGAGGATCTGCCAGTCTGACTGCTACCATGACCCTGGAACCCAACCTGGCCAACCTGCAGCCTGAGGCACAGTGGTACAGAGATGGTAATTGTTATAAAGTAGCGTTATATGACTAAGTAATTACACTGTAATTGCTGGTAATAAATACTCCCTGCCGTGGCGACAGCCAGACCCAATCTAGCCTACATGTAGCCAGAGGCACAGCGGTGGAAAAATGGGAATACGTTACAGACACTATTTTTATTGCTAATTACTTATAGTGAAAGTAGCTGAATAGACTCTAGTGATATGACCCCAGTTCATGAGTAGTTTAATTTGCTGGGTGTGTGTGTACAGTGTGTAAACATTACACAAAGGTGCCACGGGGTGTAAAAGAAAATCAAATCATGTATAATTTACAGAAATATATCTCTTCAGCAGTTTACAGTGGGGGTTTGTTGGAATTGAATGAATTCAGGATCCTGTCTCTGTTTCCAGATGAGCGTCTGTTCGACTCTAAATGGGTGAAGATCGACACGGGCAGAGGGGTCACCACCTTGACTATCCCCACCCTCTTCAAAGACGATGAAGGCCTCTACACACTACGCATGGTCACTAAAGGAGGCACTGCAGAACACAGTGCTTTTGTCTCTGTCGCAGGTGATATGCCGGCTCGTTAGAGTTACAGTCCCTCAGACTATAGACAAGAACAAGACTGGAGAGTTTGCTGTACTGTATGTAAGTGCGAATGAAATTCAGATTACTCAGAGTACGAGAAAAAAACTCATTTTGAGAAATATATAAATCTTAAGACAGAAATGACTCATCAGGTGAACATTTTTTGACTTGTAGGTATCACCATGAAACTTACATGAGGACAACTATTTTTGTTTGACATGTTTTCTGATATGTTGTGTTTAAATATGCAGATGAGGTGATATTATAAAGTATTCACCAATTTACATACTACCAAAATGTGTATTTTGGACATTTTCTTTATGTTATGTTAGCAAAATAACCAAAAAAATGTCTAAACTGACCAGGACTCTGATACTACAGTTACTTGATTATTACCTACTTATATTTCTAACATGTCACTGTGTCACTTCCTGTGTAGATGGTCCTCCCCCAGTCCCCAAGGCACCTGGTGCTCCTATGGACATCAAGATCCACGATGCCAATAGAGATTATGTCATTGTGTCATGGAAGCCCCCAAATACCACCACAGAGGGACCAATCCTGGGATACTTTGTGGACAAGTAGGAGTTACTGATACAAACACCATAAATAACTAAACTGACCAACATAAAAAACAAACTGTAAGTCCTCACATAGAGTTTGTTTGGTTTCGTATTTCTTTGTATTTTAGGCGTCCTTCATTTGACTCTATACTGAAATATTCTAAAGTACTTGTTAGTGTATTTTACTCAATTCATCTTATTATTGACCCTTTCTGTATAGCACAACCTAAAGTGTCTTTTGCAAGCAATTGCTGCTTCTATATTTCTTTTAATGCAACTACTTTTCTTATATTTTTGCCGAGCGCCATAATGACAAAGGTGAACACCGTGAAGCTAACATTTCGCTGTTGCACCTGTTACTTTTACAATGGACAATCCACTCTATTCTAATACACAGCCCAATATTGATGACTATAATAATTTCATCTATATTACTGCCCGTGTTCCTCCATTATTCTTGTGCTGTCAGGTAGATTAATTGCTGTAATCGAGTTGCACCAACTTTTATGGCCCGGCCTTGTAAAAATCTCCTCCGCAGACTGAACCTCTAATACATCAGAACTTTTGTCAATAATTAAATTTGCTGTAACAACTTGTGATGGAATAATGATAGTGGCCTCTTGTATATTGTTCTGATTTAGGGCCGAGGCTTTAACAACATGATACCAGTCGAAATAATCAATATCCTGTGCATTTAATATGTATCCTTCCCTAAAACCACGCCCTGTCTCTTTTGCTGTTCATCTTGTAGATGTGAGGTTGGAACTGAAAACTGGGCCCAATGCAATGATCACCCCATTAAAATTTGTAAATACCCAGTGTCTGGGCTGTTTGAAGGACACTCCTACTACTTCAGAGTCAGAGCAGTCAACTCGCACGGAATCAGCAAACCATGCCGCATGTCTGATCCCATCGCTGCGCTGGACCCCACTGAGTTTGAGAAGCTCCACGGTGGGTTTAGCTGGATTAACGCAGAGAAATGTCCTCTCTGTCTTTTATATTACATAATTTACAGACTTGAGGAAATGTGTTCAGTAGTCTCTGACGTTACCAAATGTTACTGCTGTTTTGGTATGTTTGGAATCGGACGGAATCTAAATAATAAATTGAATTTATTTATAGATAATAGAATTTTAGTTTGAATGACAGGCATTTTCTTGGTCAGTGCAGTTAATAAAACAACTGGTCTTCCTGACACCATTGATCAAAATTCAACATACATTGATTAGATAATGTGATGAACAGTCCGATTTGCAGGTGTGCTGTTCGACACATTTCAAGAACCACAGAATGTAAACCGATCTCTAGCAAAAAAATGTTTTCATGTGAGCAATAAATAAAGTCCAGTTACCTCAACATAAAGCAGATTGGTGATCATGTTGTCTTTATCTTCCTGCAGCCAAAAAACTTGGAGGAAAACTGGACGTTGTGTCTTACCACGATGATGTGGAAGGTGAGATTTTTACATATCCGTCTATGACATCCTTCCAGTGCATTAATGTACAGCCAGAGGACGATGGTGGATGTCTCACAGTTGATCATTTATGTGTGTGTGTTTCTGTGCAGCTGAGGGAAAGCCTCCAGGTGCTCCATCAGGAATCAGTGTCTCAGAAATAGACAGGACATATGTTGTTCTGAGCTGGAAAGCCCCAGCATATTCCAGCAAGGCTCCCATGTGGTACTTCATAGAAAAGGTAACAAACGATGTTGTACTTTCACCAGTGCTGCTTTGTGTACTCCACTGTATATACTACTTGAACGTATACCTTATCAGTGTAAGAATGCATGTGAAAGTAAAGTAAAATAAAGTAAATACATGTATTTACATGTTTGGCTGTACTGTTTCCTATGGATCCACCGATTATCGTCGACTCATGTGAAACTTGCTAATTATTTGATCCAATATTCTGTATTTTTCAGATTTTTTTTTCTCTAAATGTATCAGGTAAATCTAGTGGAGTAAGAAGTACATTTGCCTTTAAAATGTAGTGCTATTCAATGCTACATTTGGTCCAAAAATCTGACTTTCTTTTCCAAAAATTAACTTTTATGTTAGAACAAGCCCAAAGCTGACATAATTGAATTGTTAATAAAGCCAAGAGACTGATATGAAGCACATGTCTCTTGTGACCATTGAGGCTACAATGCTCTCTCTCTCTCTCTCTCTCTCTCTCTCTCTCTCTCTCTCTCTCTCTCTCTCTCTCTCTCTCCTCTCTCCTCTCTCTCTCTCTCTCTCTCTCTCTCTCTCTCTCTCTCTCTCTCTCTCTCTCTCTCTCTCTCTCTCTCTCTCTCTCTCTCACCCCACAGTGCCTGATAGAAAGTGGTGCATGGCAGCGTGTTAACACTCAGGTCCCCATTCGCTCTCCCCGTTATGCCGTCTTTGACCTGGCAGAGGGCAAACAATATCAGTTCAGAGTTTTGTCCGCCAACATCTACGGAAACAGTGAGCCATCAGAGCCAAGTGCAACTATTGAGACCCTGCAGCTCAAAGGTCTGTTTATGTCTTCATGGTGTAACACACATCTATTTTCCACACCAGGTGGAATGAATCCACACTGACGCTGCTGTTGTGTTTTACGACTATGACTATGAAATGTCTCCAGGAGTGCCATCTGCACCCGGTCAGGTGATTGCCACCAGGGAATCAGACACCTCTGTACTCATCCAGTGGGCTCCACCAAAAGAACCAAACAATCTGATTGGCTACTACATTGATCAGTGTGTGAAGGGGTCCAAGGACTGGGATTCTGCCAATCACAAACCCCGCAAGAACACCAAGTATGTTTTTCAACCCATTAACAACCGACTGTATTGCACAGAAATGCTTCTTTGTTTGATTCTTTGATTACTGATTGATTTTGCATGTGATGGGTTTGTTTGTGCAGGTTTGTGGTTAGCGGTCTGACCAAAGGAGAAACCTACGTGTTCCGTGTCCAGGCTATCAATGAGATAGGTCTTAGCGATGAATCCCAGGAGTCCTCCCCTCTGACTGTTAAGGCTGCCCTCAGTCAGTATTATATTATATTTTCTGGTCATTCTGATTGATGATGATGATGATGATGATGATGATGATGATGATGATAATGAAAAATGTAAAATCTTGGACTGTGATGAACATTTTGATGGTTGTTGTATCATTATTATACTTATACATTTTTAAATTCGACACTGCTTTTTTAGCTCACCCCTCTGCTCCTTACGACATCGGGGTGCTGAGCTGTGATGGACATTCAATGGTTCTGAACTGGAAGAAACCTCTTCACTCGGGAGGATCAAAGATCAAGGAGTACTATGTGGACAAAAGACGCAGCGGAACAACCATGTGGAGGGAGATTCACATCCCACCAGTCACTGAAAGACTTTATAAAGTACAATAATATCTGTTGTTACCTTATTACTTAATTTTTTTTACATAAATTGAATACAAGCACTTAAGTATCTGGGTCAGTCTGGATCTTTTTCACCAAGCACTGATTTACTTTATCCAACCAGGCTTTTTATTTATTGTTTTGTGTGAGCTTGGAAACGGGCTTACCCAGTTTGTTTGAGATAAAGATGACTGGCATGTTAGTAATCATAATAACATCTAACTGACAGGTGGAGGGCTTGACAGAGGGAGCAGTCTATCAGTTCCAGGTGTATGCAGCCAACCTGGCTGGCCTCGGACCAGCTTCCAAACATTCAGCTGACTTCACCTGTGAGGCCTGGACCATGCCGGAGCCTGGTCAGTAAACACCATCCTCTGACTAATTCATAACAAACAAAACATGAAACCAAAATACATGAGGCCTGTGCAAGTCAATGTCAACAAACGAGCCTCGATAATCAGCAGGAAGAGAGTAAAAAAAAGTGTCTCCTCTCCTGCTGCGTGTCCTTTAGGCCCTGCCTATGACCTGACCTTCACTGAAGTGAGAGATGACTCAGTGGTGGTTGAGTGGCAGAAACCTGTCTACCCTGGTTCTGGACCAATCACAGGCTATCATGTTGAGTACGCTAAGAAGGGCACTTCTGAGTGGACCACGGCCAATCAAACAGCTGTCAGTCACCGTTTCCACAAGGTGAGAACATCTTTAACATGGTTTGTGTTCCAGTATGAGTACTCATCTGAATTCCTTCCATTTTTTATCTGGATACAGTGCAATTTGACATAAAAAAACAAAAACACAAATTAGTTGATTAGTACATTGAAAGATTTATTTATTTATGAATTATTGTTGAAGAAACAGGATGCCGGTGATAGACTGAGTGTTGCCATTTGTCACAAGCATTGCACATTTAGCTCCTGATGCTATATTGTAAGTTGCGTATATAAATAACATGTTCAACTCTGTGCAAAGAGTTTCTATTGGCACCTGCTTGCTATAATTTCCAAATGACACATACATTTGTCATTTATGAGGTATTCATCCCTCTGTGCAGTGCAGTGATACACTTACATTAAACTGTGTGAGGCTGACACCTAGTGGATGAAGTAAACAATTACTGGGTTTAACAGTACAAAAAAAAAAGCTAAGAAGTTAAACGGATGTGTTTGATTTTACAATGAAAAGTAGCCTTTACGTGATTAATCTCATATGAGACAATGGCAAGTCGATCAACAAATCAATATTATATGGTTTTGATTAATCTTTAATGCCAAAGAAATTTAGTGGCCTTATAAAACATGGGTTGCAAAACAGTACAGAGTAATAAAATTTGATTAATGAATTTGTCACCAAAAATCTAAAATGAAATAATTGGTCTGGATGCTGGTATATGGCAATACATCCTGCATGTGCCAGCTGCAGAAGCTGCAGGATCTCAGAATTTACTGCTGCTGTCACTGTCTCACAACTCTTCTCAGAAACTGGACCATCTGGAACGCTTTCTGACGTTGTGGAAAAACACATTGCAACAAAGTTAACCTGGCACTCTGACACACAATCTGTCACTTTATCTAGCAAATTTGCCCAAATTGATGATTAACACCAGTGTATCATCCCTTCACTAACACTAGGTTGTCTCCTCGTTTCCTAGGTAACGAATCTGGAGGTGGGCACCAGCTACTCGTTCAGAGTACGTGCGGTCAACGCTGCAGGAGCGGGTATGGCCTCAATGGCCTCTGACCCTGTGACTGCCAAGGCTGTGGCAGGTAACGTTTATCCCTTGACAGCAGGGTTGTTTCCAAATGTGTGTCATCTTGACCATTTCCATCTGGCATCATCAAGTTTCTCTTTGAAAACACACAACATAATGAACACACGGCCTTGCCAAGCTGGAATTTTCAAAGAGCTGGAGGCAAGATCAAAGTGGGGAGTGGAGCGGACAAATATAGCAAAAACCCACTGAAATATAAAAGTCTATGGACTATATTCCTTCAGACTGAAGTGTGTGCAGTTTGAAAATTGTAACTCCTCGTCTCTTTGTGTATTCAAGGTTCTCAGGAGGTGTCCTGTGTCGTGGATGAGAAGTCAGGCGACATTGTCATGTCATTCGAGTCCTGCCAAATAAGCGAGGGCTCTCAGTTCATCTGGAAGAAAGACTATAAAGAAATCACAGATTTCTCCAAAGGCGTTGTGATTAAGACTGAAGGCAGCACGTAAGAACACACAACCGTGCACATACGCACAGACACAGCCACGCAAATACACTATTTATGCGTACACATGGTACACAAACACAAACAGCTGGATACCATAAAGAATGCATTTGGAGATCTTAAATGTGCATCACCCCCGTATCTGTCTGTCTGTGTCTGCATCCTAGTTCTAAGCTGATCTTTACGAATGCAGACAAAGAAGACTTTGGGACATACTCTGTTTCTGTCACCAACACAGAGGGAGTCTCATCCAGCCATACAATCACTGCTGAAGGTATGACTTTTGCTCTGGTGCCAAAAAATGTACAAAAACTAAGCTCTGAATTCTATCTATAATCATTTGTATTTGTTATGTACACCCTAGACTGACAGATAATGTATTCCTGTCAGCATACTTTGACACGAATTGACCATAATTATCTTTACATTGTTCAAATTACAATAAACAACACTGAATATGCGTTTCCTTCATCTGTTAAAGTTCTGCATGCAAATATCTTTCACGCCTTGATCATGAAAATTTGAACAGCTGTTAAGTATCAAAAGCAAAAATATAAAAGGAAAGCATGTGTCGAAAGAAGTGAAGCGGGGCACTGTGTGGGATGAAATAAAGATGAAAGCAACGAGACGGTGACTAAAAGCGATCACATGGGAATGCAGGCAACAAACAATTTCATTACACATCTGATGAATGCTAGCAGAAGCACGTTGCTCACAACACTCCTCCCTGCTCGGGGCAATGTGTGTGTTTTAAAAGCACGTCTTTTTGGCAAAGGGTTTTTCTGTCAGAAAGTTTCACAATGTTTTTCCCACTATTGCAACACTACGCTGCCAGGCTATAATATGTTATTCAGTGCGCGTTACACAGATTGCTTCCCATTTGGCCCTCAGTTTTTCAGCCTTACTTAGAAATAATGTCTAGTACACAAGGTTTCATATATTTCACTTGTATCACAGGTAGTCTGGAAGACTATTCATTCTAATTGAATGTCCTTACTCGTAATGCAGTTTCAGAGTGGACCTTTGGGTCCAGTCCTAGGCTTGAAAGAACACTGAGCCATAATGTATTGTCCTCACTACAGCTTTATAAGTGCGTATTTATCTGCCTCGATCTATTAAACGCAATTACAGCACTCACTTCTCCAGCTCCAAACTTGGTGCCAAACTTGGAGCTCGAGTCGCCCCCATCGAGATAAAAATGACGTCTGTGTACAAAGTGCAAGATGTTTTTTAGTTATGTTGTTTGTGCTCACGGCTGCATGAAATAAATAAGTTGTCTCTTCACGTTTCAGAGTTGGCAAAGATGCTGGTGCTCAGCTACGAAATCAGACACCCAAGTAGGTACCCCTGGTTGACTCCCTCCATCTCTCATAATCTCTCTCTTTGTCCTTTTTAATCTCTCTTTTCGCACACGTTTTTTCCTCCGCTGCGTCTTTAATCTGTCTTACCCACTCTCTCTCTTTCCTGCTTTCTCCCTCTCACGCCTTCATTTTGCTTTGTTCTGACTCGCTTTGAACCTTTCAGATTTCTTTCTTCTTTTACGAGCGCATTTCTCTCTTTTATTTGATTCAAAAAAAGTCTTACCTGCTTTTGCATCACCTACCTAACCAAAATACACTTCCCCTGGTCTTTTGGCCTCCTCTCCTTTTCCCTCGTCCTCATCTCTTACTAATAGTTTGGTTAAGTTACTAGTAAATAAGTGCAATAATGTTTCTGAACCCGCAACGTTCAACTCTCGTCTTCTCTCCTATAGTCATCCCGCTGAAGTCAGAGTTGGCCTATAAGATTTTGGAGAGAGGCAGAATGAGGTTCTGGTTGCAGGCTGAGGAGATTTCCTCCAAAGTCACCTACAAATTCTTTGCCAACAACAAGGAACTGTCTGGAGCTGATGTAAGATACACTATAGTTTGAGGCATGGACAGACACAGAGACATTAGGAAAAAAAAATGACTTTCTGGCTTCAAGGTGAAATGATTGTCTGCCCTTGCTGCAAAATTAAAACTAGAGGTGTTCCGATAAGGGGAAGTCACGATTTGATTTGACTCTCAATTTCAAGGACACAGTTCAATTAATTGATTTAAAAATGTATTTTCAGCTGTGATGGCTCAGCACACCATTGGTTTCATGCACTGACAACTGTCATTTACTTATCTAAAGATAAAGGTGGTATCATGGTATCATGTAAGAGTAAAAAACATATGTAATAATATTAATAACAATATTTCACCAGTCAGTTGGGAACAAAAATTAAAAGAGTCACTAGATTGAAGAAAGGTATACTGTATATACATGAAGCTCTATACTAGGGGATTCCGGACTGTTGCATTTTGGTCATCGACTTCTCCCATAAAGTAGTCATCAGCCGATTGATCGTTGGGGATTCAACATGTTCTTTTCTCCTTGAATAACAATGATTTATTCTGGTCAAAGAGGTCTCAACATAACAACTTCCTTGCAGAGATAGCCAGAATCTTTCCTTCTCTAATTACCTTCCATTCAGTTTATTTAACCTGGCATAACCTAAAATGATTCTTCAAAGAATACATAATGTATGTTCAACAACAGGTAAAGTTATGTCAACCAAAGGCTCTGAACAGCCTACTATAAGGCATTATGGTGTCACTTATTGCTGCACCTTGCAACGAAACGATTAGTCTACAACAATACACAGTGTCGACCAATGGTGTGCTGAATACTATTAACCCTGTATGGATGCTATGTTACAAATGTGCTACAAGTAACTTGATATTTATGGATATATTTATGATATTTATGGACACTGACTATTGTTAACTTAACTACTGTTAAGTTGCATACAGGTTTATAGGTCGCTGCTTGGCGGTATCATGGTCCTGTTTCTGATAAACACATTACGTGGTATCGGATGGGTGCATAGAATTGTGTACTCACTGATACCAATGGCAGCATTACAACTCCAATTTGAACCATAATTACGGTGAAAAAGTATCCATTTTCCACCAAGTCTAGCTTCGAGTGCATTTTGACCTTTTGTTTTCATTAAAAACAACCCTGTCTCTCTGCAGCCCAACAAGATGGGTCATGACGTCTCCACAGGTATCATCGAGTTCATCATGGACCATTTCACCGAGGAGAATGAGGGCACATTTACCTGCCAGATCACAGATGGAGGTGGCAAAGCACAGAGCTCCCTGGTTCTGATCGGAGATGGTAAGAGCGGAGAGGTCTGATTTCTCTCTATAGCAGTGGCCAAAATGAACACAGCCTGTTGATGTTTGACTTTAGACTTCCTGCATCTCTGGTGTAAGAGTACAGATACAATACAGAAGTGCATTAGCTAGATGAATTCACTGAAAAGAATCTATAGAAACCACTGGCAACGCTTTGATCCTCGAATTATTCTCTGTCTCTGTGTATCTGTATGTGCACACAGCTTTCAAGGCAGCACTGGCTGAGGCAGACTTCCAGAGGAGGGAGTACATCAGAGTCAAGGAGGGTGAGCAACACAAAACATCATCTACTTTTAAGCTTTCTATGAGCTTTACTCAACCCTGAGAGGCACACCACTATGTTGCCTGGGAGACAATTCATTTAATCAGTGAGTGTACAGAAAAAGAAACAGAGTAGGGAGTCAAAGCCTCAAAAACTCGAAATGGAACCATTTCAAATGGCTCGCTGGGTGACAAAACAGGTTCTAACTTGAGATTTACAGAACAGCTATGGTAGGTGCATGAGGAGATTCAAAAGTAACTAATGCACAAGGCTTTTAAAAGAGCTCAAACAGTCCACAAGCATTTTTTTTTCAAGCCTCCTGTCTCTGCTGCCTTTATTCACCACAGGTCCCCATTTCAGCGAGTTCCTGACACTTCAGGTTGGAGACGACTGCTCTGTCACTTTGGTCTGCAAGGTAAACACAGCCGAACTTAATAATTATCGAATATTTAAACTCTAAACAAATGGGAGGCTGACTTGCGGGTAGCTGATGAGCCATTATCTGGTGGCTGAGTGCAGGATGCAACAATGCTGCATAATAACAAGGTCCAGATTGAAAATAACCAGAATTAGACTGGCAGGATTTATTCTCGGCTTTGTTGGCATGAAGGATGTAATTAGAACAATTTTAAAATCAAAGAAGTGTTCACGTCCCCCGAGACAATCTGACGCTGACATCTGTTTTTATCTGTTAGTTTAGTGCATTTTGAATGATGTTAAAAACACAACAAACATATGGAGAAAATAAAATGAGTGAATGGTGTGGGTGACTAAAAACCTTTTCAAGCAAAAATAGTCTGGGTACAATATATTCTTTAAAAAGGCCAGGCCAATATCTCCTGAGGGAACAGGTACATTTTTTATCGAAGAAATGGGGTGAGAGTAATTGAGTACAGATGTTGAGGTATCTCTCGGCCTTAATGAACCGCTGTATAAACTGAACTTTACACACATCACTGACTTGTTGGATTTGCATCTTGTAATGAGTTATAAAATCTGAGGCGTGCTGCATTAATGGCACTGCTAACAGGTTTGTATAAGGTGGAACTACAGTGAATTTATATTGCTGAATTTGCCCCGTCGAACATCTCTAATGGATCGGTTACACTCCAAGTGTTAAATAGCCCTGGTTGCCATGAAAAGATGAGGTGCGACACATCTTAACTCAGAACGAATAAATGACTTTTAGAGGCAGAGTTATGCAGTTTTTTTTTTTAAGCACGGCACATCTGAATTGGGATATGATGGACTGCTTTATAGAAGGGATCAAAGAGGATTCATGATAATATTTGCAATTATGTTTTGTTTCAGGTTGCTAATTTAAAGAAGGAGTCAGTGTTCCACTGGTTTAAAGAAGACACAGAGATCATCCCTGATGTGAAGCCTGACCTGGGATCTGGAGTCTGTAAACTACCAATCAAACTGGTAAATGAAATTTGGTGCTGTCACTCTCATGGATGCTGTAAAACAGTGTACAACGCTGTTATTTCTGCGTACCATTGATGATTTGTTTGGTTACAAAAATGCCGCAATGTTACATAATTTTAGCGCTTCTCCGAGGATCCAAAAACGAGGACACTTTGTTAAAAAACAACAGACCTCACGATGTGTTCACAGTCGGAACATTCCTGAATCTTCCTTATTCAGTTCGACACACTTTCTGGTTTGTTTCTCCTGCAGTTTTCACTGAAGACAGCAGGACTTTATAAGGCCACCATCAGTGACGACAGAGGAAAAGATATGAGCCAAATTGACATCTCTGGAAAAGGTAAACATATCTTTCATACATAGTTTATCTCACTGATTAATTGAGTAATTCGCTGAATTTCTGGCTCGCTGGTTGTCTAACTGAGAATAAATTAGAACCCCTCAGTGTTAATGGCCAATCACAAGCACAAGCTAAAAAAGAGCTCGATGCTCATTAAAAAGTGGGATAAATGATCCCAGCATATACACTATCTGCATGATGAACTAATGAATATTTAACAAACCCTCTAATCCAAACCTTGTTTTTCTGACTTGGGTATAAAAACAGCTCTTGCTCTGTGACAGCCTCCTCACCTGCTGGCTGTATTCCTGAGAAATCCATTTTAATGTAGCTGTAAACGTTTGTCACTTGAGTTGGTTGTCTGCCGTCCTTCAAGCTTGAACCTCTGTGTTCATTTTTACCATCCTATTCAGATTGTCTTTTATCCCCTCTGTATTAAAGGTTAGTGAGTATTAAATCACACTAAAGTGAGTGATGAGCTAAACAGATACAGCTCTTTTTGTCATTTTATCTAAACTGGGACACCACCGAAGAACAGATACTTTCAGTTTATTGGCTAATAATGGCAACGGGGATACTAAGTCACAGGATCTAATTAAGGGTTGTCTCAAATATACACCAAGGTTTCACATGGGCCCTTGAAATCATTCAAAGTGACATGTCTCCTGCAGTTTTCTCACTGTAAGCAGCTGATCACACCAAGACGCGTCTCCAGCTGAACCATTGTTTTCCCTTTGGTACAGCATCCCTGGAAAGCACTACTCTCTCACATCTCCATACTACATCTCACATTTTTCTAGTGTTTTTCCAAACCTTTCAGCACAACCCGCAGAGTTGCATCTGTTTTTTCATTAGTTACATTTGATTGCCTGGTTGCACACATAGCACACGCAGTGGCAGCAGCAGCAGCAGCAGCAGCAGCAACAACAGCAGCAGCAGCAGCAGCAGTGCCTGTACCTTCGAGTCTCTGTGTGATTGAGAACTAACTCAGCACAATTGAGGAATATTCACACATTGAAGCCTTGTTCTTTATTTATTGTCTCTGATCATCTGTGATGCCTGCCAGTGTTGTAACAGTAGTTCATCTTGATTTGTGTCTCAATCTATGACATGTTGGGTTGTTGAATCTTAAAGGACTTGATCCTGTATCCTTTTAAACAACATTGAATTTCATGTTCAAGAAGGTGTGGGAACCCTGTGTAACTATGTAACTATGGAGCAGAAGATACCCAGACAACCATACATGTCTAATTTAAAACCTTTCCTGGCTGAGATGTGAATGCAGCCACCAGAGGGCAACAGCGCGACTCTGCATCCTCTTGGTTCTTTCCCTGACCCCATGTTTCTCTGCCTGTCTTCTAGTCTTTGAGGATGCCATCAACAAGATCAGCCAACTGGCTGGTGAGTATCTGCCTTTTGCACACACACTCACACCCACACACACCCACACATGTGCACAGAGGTAAATACACTGACGTATATCATCTCACTCGCGGAGATCCATATTAAAACAGTGCTTAACCTCACCATCATCATCCCCTACACACTAGGGTGCGATTGATCTAAATTTAACATGGCACAATCAAAACCACACATGATAAGAGATTCAGATCCATCACCAGGCTGATACATTTTTAAAATCCCACTGCTACACACACACACTCCAACACACACTTATCAGCGTGTGGCAGAAGTTGTCATGCTGGAAGCATTTGGCCATCATACCATCATGTGGTGAAATCACTTTAATATTCTGCCGCACTGTCACAGTGACAGTGTGGAGGAGCATCTTACTCCTATTTTAAGAGACAGTCACTTGACAGCTCTGCAGCAACTGTTACAGCAGTGGTTGCAGAGGAGAAGAGGGTTCATTACTGTGATAATGGGAAACCATGGTGATGTGACCAGGTGGATGACACACTTGTATGCTTGTAATGTGCAGCAGGCAAGGTCTCACACAGCCATAGTGTAGTGTAAAACTCCCTTTTAGGTTGAAGAGCTATAAAAAAAAAAAGAAGAAAAAAAAGAGTTATTAAAGCTTCTGGGGTTTGAAGCGTTTTATAGAATGCAGCAGGCAAAAAGTCAGCACTCTGCCTCATTATTACAATTTCTCTCTCCAGGCTTGATAAAGGTAAAGATGGAAGTCATATAATGGATACCACATGTGCAAATGACTGCAGATGGGAGTTTGATTCTATTTGATTAGTTCTGAGCACCAAAAAAAGTGCCTCCTGTTGCTCTCTCAGCAGAGCGAGGCGGCAGCAGATGGAAAATATGTATCTGATTCTTGATTTCAAACGTGCCCTCAACAAACCTCTATCACCTCCCATCACCTCCTGCAGGAGCCAGCGCAGCAGAGCTGGTAATCAGCTGCACGGCGACAGGCATTCAGCTGCAGTGTCACATGAAGTATTACACCTCCGAGATGAACATCACCTGGTATCACGGGTAAGACATTACAACTAGTCTCAGAACACAAGCAACAACAACGACTACGACTACTGAGGAGAAGAAGGAGAAAATAATGACAAGAGGAACTCCAGTATTTATAGTCCTGGAAGTGGGTTTTCAAGTATTCTTTTAAGTCAGCCAATAAACATGCTGACCACAAACTGCCAGGAGGGGCAAAAACAATAAGCCACATAATAAAACTTGTGAAGTGCTTTCATTATCCTGGTTAATGCAGTCAAATTGGCCTGTTTTGTGACAGAAATCCCACGCCTGCCATTTTCTAGTGAGACGCAAGGTATTTTTGTGCGCTTAAAAGCACTCTGCCTTACCCCGGAAATAATAAAACGTGGAGGGATGGGAGACCGAGTGAGGGAGGGAGAGAGAGTGGACAGACAGAAAGAATAAAAAGACAACAAGTATGAGGAGAAAGAGGATGAAAGAGAGGCAGCGGGTAGCAGAGCCGTTATTCAACAACTCAAAGAACACAGAGATTAGATGTTTAACCTCTCGGCGTGTTTTATGTGAGAATGTGCGACAGATGGCGAGGGAGAGAAATTTGTTATCCCTATGCGTAACATTAGGCAGACATGTAAACGTGATTTTCTATTACCTCTGAAGCAGGCTTTAACAGCACACACGCACGCACGCACGCACGCACGCACGCACGCACGCACGCACGCACGCACACACACACACACACACTAACCTCTCCTCCCCTCTCCTCAGTGAGACTAAACTGTCCCACGGTGAGAAGACTGTGATTGGAGGAACCCCGGCAATGGCAACAATGGAGGTATTATCTTCTATTGTACGATAGAACAGTACATGTCTCTTAAAGTGGGTCATATATGGGAACATTTAGAAATTGACTTTCAGAATTAAAGGATAATTGCACAAACTTTACATGATAACGTGTTTACAGGTCTTGGGGAGTACTGCTGCATATGTGCTAAAAGGTATTGTGAAGCCTTTTTATAGCTCCGAAACAAGGAGCAACTATCTGATAAACTGCCTCCAGCGGTGTCACTTAGTGGCTAAGTTGTATTGTGGGTAATGTAGGCAGCAGGTTTTGAAAAGGAAGTCGAATGCATGGACTAAAAAAGCGATATCTCTGGTCCTGCAGCATCGATCTTGATCATTTTTTTTTTAAACGGTCCATTATAACATAATCTTGCGACATCATTACCCACAATGCAACTAAGCTACCAAGGATCATCACGAGAGGCAGTTCATCGGATTACATGCAGCTTCCTCCGGAGCCACAAAAGGCTTTTCACTACTTTTTTTTTTTTTTTTACATATGCAGTAATACTCGCTAAGACCTGTAAACACACCTTCATGTGTAAAATGGTGGTGTTACCCTTTATACCCTTCAGTCAATGGCATTGTTGTTAACAAGTGTTGCTTAAAAGTGCTCAAAGAGTGCCTCTGTAGAGGTGATACCAGGCCAACTCTAAGACAAACTAAATAGATAAGCTCACCTTTAGAAGGAGGTGGCTCATGAATAAAGCATCATACATTTTAGAGTCATTAAACTTAATTAATTAAATAGTGCTATCTTCCCTTACTTTTTAGCAGAGCGCTTTATAATTGTAATTACCTGGTAGATGAATGAATCCTTTTTTTTAAACCATTAATTAAATGTGTACAAGCAGAAATAAACAGTTTCTTAACTGATTGTTTGCTTCACAGGTGATTGAGCCGTCAGACAAGGATAAAGGAAAGTACTCTATCATCATCACCGACCCTGAAAACTCACACAAGCGCACACTGGACCTCAGTGGTGATGGTCAGTACCCTCTCTCTCTCTTTTTCTCTCTCTCTCAGTGTCACTCTCAATCTTATTGATAATGCTGTAAAAGGAGAGGTGGCAACAACACAGTCACTTTTTTATGGAGCTTCTTAGCTTCAATTTGTAATTTAAGACTTTAAAATAATAACCCAACCTTTTTGTGTACAAAACACTCACCGCTGTTGAAAACTGGCTGTAAAAAGTCTATGGTTTGCTGTTTTCCAATAAAAAACTGGTCCTTGAATTAATTTTGGTTACAATGGATGCCAACAGGGAGAGTGACAAAATAACCACAGAAACTCCTCAAAACAGTCCTTGAACATAACTAACCTCTCCTCTGCCCTCCCATTACACTCATTATGTTATCAACAGTTCTGTTTTTTGACAAATATTTGATAAGTGATTCGCTTTGCACACAACATTGTTTACTTCCTCAGTTCTGAAGCCATGTCGTGATGTAGTTTATCACAGTATGTTCTTTCAACAGACGTTTGAAAGCTGCCAGGATTACTCATGAAGGAGTGAAACAGACACAGTTTTAAAGCCACCTTTTAAAGCCAGGGTTGAGTGTTTTTATACCTGTAATGTGGATTTCCAGCGGAGTGTGACTTTGAAAATAGGGGACAAAGTGGCAGTGAAACTCTGTTTTTGTCTTTTACAGTGTATGAGAAGGCCTTCACTGAGTTCCAGAAACTCAAGTAAGAAACACAAGTCTCTTTTTTTTCTCTTTGTGTATATTGGAGTCGGACTTAACACTCTGCTAATGATGAATCACTTCATCCCTCACATTTTTTCTAACTCTGCTACAGATACTTCATGTTTGCACACTTAAAAACATACTCTTGAAATTCTATTTTTTGACTACGTGGTTTCCTTTTAGTATATAAAATGACATCTCTGTGAAATCAAACTGATTTATCACTTTTTAATCAACGTATTTAAAACGTTTGTAGATTGTGAGAATTAACTGAGTGACAACTGAAGACAAACTTGAGTTGAGCTTCTCTAAACAAATTCCTCTACTGACCACAGGACGCATGTCGATAAGACACACCCTTTCCCGTGAGACGATCTATTTAAAGAATCAATACTTTTCTCTTTAGCTTCTTGTATTAGATGTGTTATTTAAGCAATAGTCTGTGGCTCATAGCCTGAATGTTTGCATCTGATGTATCAGGAAACATTTAAGCTAAAAGCGCAACATCTCAATGTGTGGACAGTCACAGCAGCTTCAGCAAAGGCTGCTCTCCATCCACATATTGAACATTTCAACATTTCAAAAACTACAGTAAGTCAACAAACCCCATTCCTCGCTGTCTGAAAAAGTACAGCCTATTATAATTTGAGATAAAAATCAATGTTAAAAATAGAAGCCGTCAGGTAGCAGAGATCCTTCTGGGTCCTGTGGCTAATTGGGCCAAAACGAAAAAACCCTGCATACTGAATTCTGCAGATCCATTTAGAAAAATCAATTGAAACTCCCAAACACTAAACAGTGCATGCAGAGTGGAAACTGTCCAAATCCCTTCTCTAATTAACATTCAAAGAGAGACATTTAAGCACAAGATTTTACAAGCACATTGAAACAAGTGACACCCTGTTGCCCTTTTGATTGAGCATCAACATGCCAAGAGGAGCACAGAGTTCCCTCAGCCATCTGGTCCTGTGGCTGACCTCTGGTCCTCCCATGCTGCTCCGACAGACCTTACCCAGTTATTACAAAGCTCAATATTTTTTTTTTCCCATAGAAAAGATTCTGTTAAGTCCCTGAATATACTACAGTATAATGAGCATTGGCTCAAAACCCAGATCGCCTTGTGGCAAACCATCTGACCACTGCTACTGACCAAAAAATGGAAAAGATATTATGTGTGTGGTCAGTGAGCAGGGCCAGGTAGTGGAAACGGACCAGAACCAAACTTGGCTAAAATAAATGTACAAAGCTGGGCTACATTTGATACTCTTGGAATTACTGTTCGTTGATTTTATTCATTTTGAAAAATAAATGAATACTGAGAGGTTCTTTTTAGGTTATAGTGTTTTACTCAACACTGTTTAAAAAACTTTTCTTTCTGTGTTTCAGGGCTGAAGCCTACGCTGAGAAGAGTGAGTTCATCATTCTATTGTACTTCTGAATTTGATTAAAACATGTTTTGCTTTGTAATCAATTCATACCTACCAAAAGGTTTGAAATCGGTCCAGTAGCTCACCTCAGCTGCCAGCGTCAGATATCATTCTGAGGAAATCATTCCTGCGTGTCTGAGAAGATTGATGGAAACAATTCCTATAGAATTAGACTTTTTGTTGGATGGTAAAATCTTGGTAAATCTTTTGTTGGATATTTAGCCATGACTTTTGGCAATAAGTCCTTGCTGGCAGGTGCTCTAGGTAAACTCCAAACTAGAGATGCACCGATCCAGTTTTTTCCGATCCAGTCCGATACCGATACCTGGACTGAGCGTATCGGCCGATACCCGATACCGATCCGATACCATTGTTGAATTAATAATAAACTGTATACCTTCCACCATGTGAAAGGGACTAAAGGCACCAGACTTTCCTAACTAAGACAAAATAATCAAACAGTTACCGAACATTGTAAACATGTGTAACATTATTATTATTATTATTATTATTATTATTATTATTATTATTAATAATAATAATAATAATAATAATAATAATAATAATAATAACAATAATACATTTAATTTATATAGCGCCTGTCAGGGTACCCAAGGACACACCTAACAAAGTGGAACAAACAAATCAAAGAATAAACGTATGTAGCGCCTGTCAGTCAGCACGGAGGGAACACTAGCACTGAAGTCAGTACCACCGTCTGTAAACAAACTAGCGTCTGGAGGCTCCGTGCACACAGCGGGGGCGACCATCCAGCATCGCTGCGAGCCGGGGAGACCGCAGCAGCAGAGGAGGAGACAAAGCAGCCCGGCGGTGAATAACTCACAGGTTGTGGTGGAGGGAGGACCAACGGAGCAACGATGGACAGCCCACATAGTATTGAGTACGTCGGTTTGAAAGTTAGCGTTGCTAGGCTAACAGCTGACCGGTGAGGCTAACAGCTGATGGCGGGGCTACTAGCTAATCAGCGGAGAAATGTGACGTGAGTACGTGTAACGTCCTGCAAACAGGAATACAAAATAAAACATAGCAGCTGAACCTGAGAATAAACTAATAAAGAGTTGGTCAAACAACAACTTGCGCTCTTCCAGCATGCGACACACTGACGCTGACGAATGACGTAGGATGTGCTGCGACGGCGAAAAAAAATAATTGGATTGGCTGGTGGATCTGTTTCATTTTACCGATCCCCGATCCAGCCGTTTTGTCAATATCGGAGCCGATATCCGATCTTAATATCGGATCGGTGCATCCCTACTCCAAACATCTCTCTCCAACTTGTTACCACTGTCGTCTCTTATTCACCAAAACATGTAAATATAGGCCCAGGTTTAAAAATGCGGAAATTCCACTCTAAGCACTATATTCTAGGCGATTGTTTCATATATTTAGGTCTAATGAGATATTTTGACTCAAAATGAGACATTTGCTTGGTAAAACCTGTTTAGCTGCCTGGTAGAAAATGAGGATTTGAAGTTCATCGTCAGATAGTGATCAATAGGAGTGTGTGATAACACCAACATTGGTTTGTTTCAGACCGCGGTAAGGTGGTGGGAGGACTCCCTGACGTGGTCACCATTATGGAGAAGAAGGTAAGTGTCTGAGCTGTACCGTACGTGTGATTTGAATTCATCTGTACAAGTTTGTCAAGAAGTTGTCTTTTTTCTTCCTCCTGTAGACCCTCAGTTTAACATGTACAGTGCGTGGAGACCCCAAGCCTCAGGTCTCCTGGTTGAAGAATGGAGCAGATGTGGAGCCTGACGATCAGGTAAACTACCAGATAACAGACGCCATAAACAGAGCCTCGTTCTCTACACCCGCCACAGGCAGCCCCTGCTTCCCCTCTCATGATTAATGACTTTATTAATCAGACACAATTGCAACAATATGTTTCTATTAACTTGTCTAGTGATACCACACTCAGTATGTGACTACTGGTTAAGTATTTTGCACACTGTTTACACATTTATATTGGTAGTGTCCTAAAGAACAACCGATTGTGGTGTTAATATGATTTGTCAGAACAAGAATGTTTACCTTTAAAACTACATGCAAGTATATATTCAAGATTCAAGAGTCAAATATATAAAGTAGTAAATCAGGAAAGAAGATTTTGAGGTATACGTTAAAGTTCTTATTGCAATAACTTAACTTGATATATATTGCGATTACGTTTCATCCACAATCAGTGGGAATGATCAATTTGCATGACAATTTTGGTTTTCATTGAAAGATTATCGTGACGATGTGACAGAAGTCGGTACCAGGGCAGGGCGTCTCTGCTGGCTTAAAGTAATGATTGTTGAATTCAAAATTTAAAACCAACAAAAGGGACAAAATCCAGAAATTCTTTGTTGGAAGCTGTTGGAAAGTAGCCCTGCTCAAAGTCTCCTTACCTAAAAAAACAACAACCCTCCCTTGTTGGAGGGATCTACATACTGTAGGTGAGGTCAGCATTATCGACACTCCCAAAAACTCACCAATCTACCTCTCATACCTCACTGACCTACTTGCCAACCTGTACCAGTTGTCTATACACAATCTCCAGTCAGTGGAGGCTCTTTCAACAGTATCAGCATCCTGTGGCTCGTAGCGGCTTTGAAGATTTAAGTTTGAGAAAACCCCTGTCCGGGTGGAAACGTGTTGAAGTTTGCCCTCTTCTTTATTCATTCCCCCACCTGCTAATAATCTGTCGAAAACAACAGCTAGCAAGAGCCTACTGAAGATGTTACCAGAAAAACAAACAGAAATATATCCGGATCCCGAGAATGAGGCAATGAATGTATAAAAAAAATGTATATTTTTGTACATTTTGATACTAAGTGTGAGATGCCTTATCTCTGAGTACCATTGTTACATTTACATTTTAGGGCATTTAGCAGACGTTTTTGTCTAAAGCGACCAGTAATTCATACACTGATGGAGGTGGCTGCCCTGCAAGGTGCTGACCAGCACATCAGGAGCAGTTTGGAGTTCAGCATCTTGCCCAAGGACACTTTGACACGCAGACCAGGGGAATCAAACCAGTGACCCTCCTATAACAAGACGCTGACAGGGCTATATCTCAATATCATATTGTCTTCATGATCCAAGCATATATACATAGATTTTGGATATTGATATATGAGGCTGCATTATAGTAAAGTGGTGACAGTTCCTAGTTTCAGGTGATTATACACTAATTAAAACATAATCATTAATTTTATAATCCATTTCTGCCAATAGATCCCCTTAAATGCACTGCACCTTGAATATTTTTGAGGGTACCAATAGTCTTTCATATGATATTGTGGCAATATGTCTCCCAGTCTGAGCATTTATAAAGTGCTTTTGAGTGGATTTCAAAACATTGACATATGTTTCACCCAGCCTTAAGCCTAATATTATGGGGTTTTTTTTGCACAGCAATTACCTTTCATTTAAGAGGAACTAGCAACCAACAGATTAGTCTTCATTGGTCTAAATAATGAATGCAATTATCCAACATGTTAAATGGAAAAGGGTCCTCTGTTGCAAATATGGCAGCCTTTTTGCGGTCCTATTTGAATTTGAAGCCCATAGAGCTTTTAATTTCTCAAAATTAAAGGCGAGTGTTTCTCTTAATAGGAATGTAATTAGCCTGCGACAAGTGCCACTCCATAAAAATGTACTAATGTCCAGACCTCGCGGATGAGTGGGATGGTGTGAGTGTTGGAAATTAAAGTACTGCATCCTTGTCTGGGCCATTCACAAAGTACGAGTCCGATCGGCACGAGTGTAGCTTTGTTCCTTGAGACCACAAAAACAAAAGTATTGATGTTCAAAGCCTTCAGAGTTGAAGTGCACTTGTGTCTGTCTGACTTACACTGGGTGAGTGGTGCCGGCGACACAAGTGCACTTCAACTCTGAAGGCTTTAAACATCAATAGTTTAGTTTTCTGAAGGCTTTAAACATCAATAGTTTAAAGCCTTCGGAGTTGAAGTACCCTTGTGTCATCGGCACTACTCAGAGTACATCGACACAAGCGTACTCAAAATCTGAAGGCTTAAAAAATCAATATTTTTGTTTCTTTTTCTGGTCCCAAGAAATATGGATGGAGTATATTTTTTGTCATTTAAATCCATCATATTTTGGCTGAGCAACAGGGCTCGGCAGAGTAGAGGAGACAGTGGTAGATCATTAGTCCTCCTGTCCATCAAGTCAATCTAGCAGCGCTCAGCTTTTGCTAAAGGGAGGTGGTAATCAAAGCTCATGCTGCTGCTCTGACTAAAAGAGAACTCATGTTTTAAATAAAACTTTAGGTGACAGGCCTTTTTAAATGTTAAATCATGCTAAAGTCCCTGTGCTATGCTGTGCTGTGCTGGGCTGCCTCACTCGCTTTTTTCTAACCTTTGATTTCATATTTCAGTATGTGGTCTCCCTGGACCAGGGCAAGTTTGCCAGTCTGACGATCAAAGGTGTTTCCATGGAGGATTCTGGCAGATATACCATGATTGTCCAGAACAAATACGGAGGGGAGTCTGTGGATATAGTGGTGAGTGTCACCGCTGCGTACTGCAAATTGGAGGATTTACTCAGAGCCGTGAAATTTTTCTGACCATCTGTGGCACAAATCTCGTCTTTTCATCGGGGCCTAACAGTGAGCTATTTTTGTGAGCGAGCTTGTGTGTAACTCAGAGCCATTACTGAGCTGATGTTTGACCTTGTGAGTTTTCTTCCGTCCCCGATTTGGAAGTTTCAACTAAATCTTGACCTAGAATATTCTTTACTTAAGGCTCAAAATGATATGTGTAAACTCCTGGCGATGTCGCCCTGTATTTTTTTAATACCACAGGTACAAACAGTCGAGTAAATGCACACATGTGAACTGTCTACATGACACTGACATTCTGTCTTGTTCTTTCCAGGTCAGCGTGTACCGTCACGGAGAGAAAATCCCTGAAGCAAAACCAACTCTGACCCCTAAAACAATCATCCCTCCCAAGCTCCCCATTGAGATCCCTCAGCCCAAGACCCAGCCTGCTCCTGCTCCTGCCCCTTCTCCGAGCCCCGCCCCTCCCAAGGCAGCTCCAGGAAGAGGGATGAAGAGCCCCACTCCCACCAGGAGGAAGTAGAAAAGCTTCTGATGGTCATAAATGAGAAAGAAACGCTATTCATGTAGACCACACAAGCTTGTATTGGTATTCTCTATCTGGACAAAATATCAGAAGCATTAAATGAAACGGAGCTAACACTCTTGGGGCGTTAAATTAGAGAATCAAGCAAACTTTGTTAGCGTATAAAAATAATTAAAAAAAAAAATGTGATATCACTGTATGAAAACGAAAAAAAAACCCTGTAATGAATCTAATAAAAGATAGTTGATACATGAACATGACTAAATTAGAAAATGATTAATCGCACTGAACTGAAACTTGAAAAAAGTGGAAAATCTGATTCAAACTATCGCTGGAAAAACGAATGAAATGTGTTTTAAAACTGACGCCAGAATGTACGTTACTGTGTTTAAAAAAGAAAAAAAAAGTATCTGGCTTAATTAAAGCTTTAAAAAAACAAACAATATAATAAAACAGACACTATATAGAATACGTTGTTGGTCACCACCACGAAGACATCTGCTCAGAATCTAAGCCTCTCGGAGCTTCACTTACGGTCTCAACAAGTGTTCAAACATCACTAAACTTGCGGAACAACAGCTTTGATACGCTCTCGTCAGTATCCTGTTTTAAATGGCATGTCTTATGTTGCATCAGCTTCGTAATTCCCCCTCACCACCACCACCCTTCTTAGGTCATGGCCAAGCCGAGTTGTGGTGGCCCTGTGGAGAGGGGTGGGCCCGCTCTGCCTATGGGGGCGTGGCAGCTCTGAACCACCCCCCATCATCTATGATCAACGCCTGTAGTGGTTTTCTGCTAGAAACAAGCAAGTCACTGCGACATCCTGCAAGATTCATCTTCACGCTTCATAGTTCTTCAACCTCCCTTCGGAAAATAAAGCCAACTTTCACAGCGAGCACGTTAACACAGGTACAGAGAGAAACGGGCTGCACTAAGCCAACATTACGCTCCCACCTATGGCTGCAAATATACAACACCGTACCCCTTAATATCCCCACGGTGAGATATTAAACATGCCAAAGTGCATCACCACTTAGTAAAGCAGAATAGGAGGAGCAGGACTGTCACATTCACACTGCCGCCACCGAGAACTGTTATCTTCAAATGCTGCTTGATATCGACTGCGACTGTTAGCACCGAAAGACATACTTGGGGGGGAAATCTATGTGCGTTCTACCCTACAGCTGAATATCAATAATGCAACAGTCCTCCTGGTCGTCAGCCAGCAGCACAGACAAGACGTGCTACGAGTAGTCAAGTCAGGTTTTTAAAGTACAGGAAGTAGTGATGGCGGAGCCGATGAAAAAAGATGGCTGATGAGATTTGTGGTTCATTAAAGCTGATGAGAGGCGGAGAGCAGACGGAGAGGATGAGAGAGAGAGAGGAGGAGGAGGAGGAGGGTAAATTCATTGTTTCTGTGTTTGCTGTTGCTAATAAAAGAAAGAGATTACACTTTGCCAGGCCTGTTTATTCATTCTGTCAGAGAGAAAAAAAACGGAAACAAGAGAGGGATTGTGAGTGAATGAGTGAGCGAGCGAGCGAGAGGGCTGGAATAATGGTGAGCCTGAGAACGAGAAAGTGAGACTGTGAGGTTGCTATTGTTTCGTGTTACTTTTGCTGCTGATGCGTCTGCTCGTGCGGCATGAGATGAGTCCTGTCATGCTTGTTAACAAGTTGAGAGTGAGTTGAGTGATTGGATGGGGAGAGATAGAGGGAAGAGGGACTGGCTGTGTGTGTGTGTGTGTGTCTGTGGGTGTGAGGGAGTTGTTTAGCTGTTGATGTCATGTCTCTTGGTCGTGAAGACAGACCTCATCATGTCATAAATCGTGTGTATAAGTGTGAAAGGATGGGAGAAGCGGGCCCAGACAAAGAACGTAGAAAATTCAGTGGTGCATGGCAGTGGAGAGAAAGATAGGAAGAAGAAGAAGAAGTAGCTGGTGTGTGTGTGTGTGTGTGTGTGTGTGTGTGTGTGTGTGTGTTAGAGGGAGAGATCTGAATCATTTTGATGTTTTTCGCTGATCATCTGCTGTGAGATCATTTTCCTGACTTTTTAATTAATTTTCACATTTTTAATCAACATAATTACTGAGAAAAAAAAATCTCAATGTTACCATGGCAACCAACTTTCAGTTTCAAATAAACTTGGGGAGGAGGAAAAAGGGAACTCGTCTCTCTCTCTCTGTGTGTGAGGGGCACGAAGACACGCAAACAGATACATACATGGGGGACGCGCACGGGAGCGGGAGCATGAGCATGCACGCACGCACACACGGACACACAGACACACACACACACATATAGACGGTGCTGCTATCTAAATGGAATAGCTAGCCAGTACTGATAGCATGAAATTGTGTTTCCAAATATAACACCGTGTCATTGGAGTGTGTGTGTGTGTGTGTGTGTTTTGAGAAACAAGACTATAGAATATATGCTCTTTTTATTTCCCTTCCACATGGGGGCACTATGGTAACATGCACACACACTTTGACATCATTACTCACTTTTAGGCACATGCATGCATGCACACACACACACACACGGATAGACAGGCCTGTCCTAATTAAAGCAGCGCTGTTCAAACAATGAGATAAACTAAGCAGAGACATCTTGTGGGTGTGCACTGACAAAGCCACATTTTTTAAAATACTGCTATTACGCACACATGCACGTTTTGTAATTTGCATTGTGGGGTAAATGCTAACAATTACTGTGATGATGCTATTGATTACTGCTGATTTTCACCTAAAGGAGAGAGGAGGGAAGGGGCGGGGGTGGAGGTGGAGGGGTATGAGGAAAAGGGTAAGGAGAGAAGAGAGGACAAACAGGCAGCATGTTATTTTGCGAGCTTGTCACGCTGCTACAGCACAGATGATCATTTCTTTATTTTACTGTGAGTTAGAAGGACAGCTGTGGCAGAAAGGGTGCAGAGAGAAAGTTGAGAAAAGGGTGCAAGGAGAGAGAAGTGAGGGAGAGGGAGAGGTGAGGCAGACAGAGAGGAGAGGACAATGGGGGAGGGAGGCGAGAAGTGAGTCAGGTGGGTTGATGTAACCGTGTATGAACGTAAATCAGTTACACATTGTTGGCTTTCACCTCTTCCATCTCGAGCTCAACAACCTCTCACTGTAATCAGACAACAGTGGGGTGTTGCACTCTTCCTTATGACAGAAATTAACCTGCTTGTTTCTGATTCATCAACCGTGTCGGCGCCTTCAGTCTCACAGGAGCCCTCGCACCAATCATAGAAATCTCAATCTGCAAATGCAAGTAAACACAAAGTTTGACACGATCAAGACAGCTGGAACGTGTCTGCTCATGGATGACAGCACATAATCCTGGTCGACCATCAGTGCCGTCTAACCTCTGGCTGGGATTTCCTCTCAGGTTGGTGATAGATCTGGCGGAAATCAGTCCGGTAATCCTCTGTGTGCTCCAAGATTTACCACCACAACGTTTGTTCTGAGCCATACAAATGAAGATGCAGAGACAATATAAATGTCAAAATGATTGACAGTAGAGCAAAGGACAGGAGCAGAGGTGAGGGGGATGAGAGAGAGAGAAAGAAGAGACAATGTATGAAACAGAAAAGAATAAAGAGAGGACCAGAATAGTTGCACGACATGAGAGCAGGTTTGATTCTCCCATGCCGTGATTTGTAGACATCTTCACTTCAGACACGTTTTATAGGTGTTATTCCTGTCACATGTTCAAAACACATCAAACAGAAAAATGACGCATCTTAAAAAAGGAGGCGAGCTTTATGTTCAAATCTGGTATATTTCCAGTGCTATCAAGTGATGCTTTGCAGGGGAACATGCTTCTCCCTCTGCAGGGAAGTCAGGTGGCTCAGCTGCAACAGCTCCCCCGGAGCTGGTAGTGACTCAGTATCTGGCTGCCGGAGACTTCAGCAGGACAGATGCTTGACAACACAGGGACTAAAAGCCCCGGATCTCGGGTCCAAGGGCAGCGTGTCTGCTTGCCATTCCAGTCTGTAACGCCTCTCCGCTGGCATCTTGACACATTAAATCCAGAGGTGTTATGCACGTCAACACCAAGCAATAAATCATGGGAGAGTGGCTCATTGCTTTATTAAAGGAACAGTTCACCCTTAAAGGAAAGTTCAGTCATTATCTACTTACTCCCATGCAGGGGTGTAGCCATCATTTCAGAAGTGAGGGGGACAAATTGTTAGAGGTCTATTGAGTGATTCATCATTCTCTTGCATTCAATTGCACCTCTGCTTAGTGGCTAAAGAACCACATAACCACCAACAGCACAGCGTCAGGGGACCGACTTTAGTTCTTTAAAATGATATATTATCAAAGTCTAAAGTCAAAATCTAAATCTAAAGCTGCCAAACTCTGGTTGAGTTGACAAGGAAAGGCCCTCTATATGGTAAGTAGCCAGATAATTAATTGCCAATTGACAACACTGAACATGAAAAGTTCTGTAAAACACCAAATTAAGGAGGAGTGAGTTTATTCCTAGGTGGCAGAGTAGCCAAAAATTGTAGTCAAGTAAGAGTATTGTTACTTTAGAACAATATTTCTTATGTAGAAGTAAAAAGTAGTCACCAAAATAATTACTTGAGTAAGAGTAAAAAAGTATTTGGTGAAAAAACTACACAAATAATGAGTAACTTTTGAGTAGCCTAACGTCTGATTTATTCATCAAATAAGAACATTAATGTAATCATTCAATCAAAATAATAACAGCAAATTCATGTATTTTAATTTACCACAAAAATAAATTAAATCTTTACAAAAATAACATAGTCAAAGGAACACAAATACATTTATATTCTTACATATATTATTTTCTACCCAGAAGTGGATAATGGTAGAGTAGCCAAAAAATTGTTACTCAACGTTACTCAAGTAAGAGTATTGTTACTTTAGAATAATATTGCTCAAGTAAATGTAAAACAGATTTTGCAGTAAAACAACTCTTAAGAGTACAATTTATCCAAAAAGTTACTCAAGTAAATGTAACGGAATAAATGCAACTAGTTACTACCACCTCTGCACAGCAAGCGATTTAACATAGGTAACAGTTAACACTCATTAACTAGCTTAACTTGATATATTGACATCTATCAATTAGTCATCATTTAGGTAAACATTATCTACATGCAACAGCATTACTCAACTTCCACGGTTTGTTTGGAAAAAAAGTAAAGTTAAAGAGTAAAGTTTTTTGCCTCTTGGCTGGTTTGCTGAACATGGTTAAAACAGATCTGAATCGAAATGGTGTTTGCCGCCTGGCTCAGCCTGCTCATGGTGTGTTTAAAGGTGGCTCGGAAAAATATGCTTCCACGTGTTAAAAATGAACTGAATGTAGTAATGGCTGTATAAAGTGCGGGGGACAGAAGGCACAGATACGGAAAGTGCAGGGGACATGTCCCCCGCGTACCCCGTGTACCCCGCGTACCCCGCGTACGCTACACCCATGCTCTCATGCTAATGGAAAGTCAGCTGGGGCTTCATAGCAAAACAGCATTCAGTACAAATACTTAACCCTAACCCTAACCCTGTTACTGTACTAATTTACTTGAGTATTTATCTTCCAGACAACTTCTTACCCAAACCCTAACCCTAACCCTAACCAGTAACTACATATTATCCGGTGTAATCCAGGTCCCCAAAACCCCAGAGATCCTAAATTGATTAGAAAAAAAAACCTGTTATTCACACGTTTTAAAGCTGAAATCCTCACTGTGCCTGCGAAGCTAAAAATACCAGCGCGCAACCCATCTGAAGTGGGTGCATGAGCTCGACTGCACACCAAGGGTGTAATTAATGTCTTTTCACATCAATTTGGTATCTCGGGGCTTCCGGAGATTTGGATTATGACGAAAGACCTGTATGGAGCCCCCAGCAGTACTTCATTTGTTGAAGCAGAATGCTTACGATGCTGTGAAGCTCCAGAAATGATGTGAAAAAGAAAAACCCAACAGAAACATGCCAGGTCTCACTCTTCACGTTCCCCCTGGTTTTCCCCTCAGGTTGCCCAAGTTCCTGTCACGCTGCAGACATGAAAGTTTGATTCGAGTCTCTGAGTTGCTCACATTCATGAATGTGACTCATTATCTGTCTGAGCCCGAGTCACTGTACCCACAGTGGGAGAGAGAGAGAGAGACAGAGAAAGAGAGAGAGAGAGAGAATGGGAGCCGAGAAAATGAATAGTTGTTTGTGAAACTTAGACTCCATTCAACATTCATACTACCCCCTGAAAACATCTTTCTGTAAGAATGGGGAGACAATGAGAACGACGTGCTGCCTATTCCTGGAAAGCTGACTTTTTTTTATGAAGAACGGAAGAGTCTCCTTTTTTGACTTCAGCGTTCCTCTCAGCCTGTCTGTCTCTGTATCTCCCTCCCCTCTATTCACCTCTACCCCTCCCCCCCGTCTCTCAGGTCTTTCAGGTCCACCCCTCTCCTTCTCCAATCACTGTGAAATTGCAAGGCGACTTGTTGGGGACTTTTTTTCTGACAGAGAAAATTTGGCTCCGATCAGAATCACCAGCGAGCATCCCTGCATTCCTCTCCCAATTTAAATTATTATTATTTATTTTAATTTTTTTGCAGCTTCACAGGCACACCCACCCAGACAGCCAGACCTACTCACACTGCATGTCTCTCCCACCCTCCCTCTCTTTCTCTCTCTTCCCCTTGTGCACACCGCTCACTTCTTTCATTTCGCTCTCCCCCCTTTTTTCCCCTCTGTCACGCACATACAAACATGCACATACAAAAAAACAAACAAACACACAATTCAGACCTAAAAAGTGGTGGCGGCACTGGCGAGTTGCCAACGAACAGGAGCCCGTATAGTTGCCTCGATGACTTCAGTTGGCTGAGGAAAAACAGATGAGGGACAAAAGAAGCGAGGCTGCAGCTGCGAGAAGAGACGGGCGATGGAAGGCAGATAGACGGAGTGACAGTTCAGCAGCGTGTGTCATTTAAACATGAATAATATGTTTATCCTGGCGCATATCTGTGCTGCAGAAGGCATCATTATGCACAATCTCACAATAATATGCCTGATTTCTTCCCAAATACGAACGCAGATGATTTTTGAGCTCCTTGGAAATGGCACAGTCCCTGATGCATGTCAGCATGTCGAAGTCACACAGACAAAGGAAGCTGTTGAGTTCCGCTGGCAATTTTCTTTCTTTTTTTTTGATATTTTCTTTTTCCTTGAAGGGGCCGGGGCCAGCTGTCTCGCCGAGATTATTATGTGAAGGCAACTCACCAGGTTTGCCTCACCTGTCTGTTTCATGCATCAGGGGTTCTTTTGCATTGAGCTGACGAGACACAGCGAACAGGTGTCTGCACCTCCCCGGGCTGAGGGGCGCGCTGAGAGAGAGAAAGAGAGAGAAGCTACGTCGTGATCAGCCACTTCAAAATTTCACTTTTCACCAGCCGAGCCGTCAGATGTAAAGCCGCACAGCCATTCATTTCTTGATTTTAATGCTATGTTTCATTTTCAGATTCTCCAAAATATTTCTACAGCTTTTGGTATATACGCAATTATCACACTCGGGGACAATTTTAGATTGATTTGGGGTATTTTCAGCCACCTTTTACCTCTGCTCGACAACACTGAAGGAAATATTATACTTTTTCACTTCACTACATTCTAGCACAGTTTCAATAACCGGTTACTCTACCGTTTAGGATCTGACATACAAGAAAACAAATCTGGTCATAAAGTGATTTATTGTTGTGAAATAATGTACTCAAGAGTATCGTTCTCCTCAACCAGATTAAACATTAGAAGATTAAAGTGCATCTCATCAATGATATAACACTATGACACTAAGACTTGATATAATGCTTCCTGCTAATACTTTGAAGCTTTTACTTAAAAATAAAGATCATGACTGCAGGATTTTTATGTGTAACTGAGTATCACTAGTTTGTTTTTGCTACCAGATGTTCCATCATTGTCTTGTCTCAGACAGTTATGATTGTTCCAAACCTCTTCCTGCCCCGTGTCTTCACCATCCTTTGAAATGATACGAGCAACTAAATGAGTGAACACGTTTGTCTTTGAATGACTCTTGAGCAAAAAGACACGTCTAAGTACTATGTTTAGCTGTGGACTGCACTGTAGAGTGAGTGTGCTGCACTGTGTTAATGGGTTTATGCACTAAACAAAAAACAGTAATCAAGAATTCAGTAAGATTTGCAAATAAAATAAACCAATATTGTTGCCCAGATTTTCTGCCTCGCTGATGTAAGTCAAAAAGCAACACGATGGCTACATACACTAGCTACTGCTGTGGTTGCACAGCTTCATCCTGTTGCGTTAAAGTCACGTCACAGCTCAGCAAGTTTGCATACTTAACATCTCTACTCAGCTGAGAACACGTATGGCTCATGACTACTTTTTATAGAGCGACGCTAGTTCTAGAGGAGTTGATTAGTGGGAGGCGCTTTGTAGCCATTTTTGAGGACAAAACTATGATTATAGCTGGATCTGGACCAGGGTAGGTGTGCAGAATAAGATAAAAGAGAGCCATGTTCATGACACTGAAAACTCTCACTAACCTCTCACTTATCTCTCTTCATGGTACAACCATCTGGTTAATTGTAGGTAAGATAAAGTACTTGGTTGAGGTTGGGTAGAAATTTGAGTCTGAGTTAGAAGAAACCACCACTGGCTGTTAGAAGAAGGGATGTAAGCGTTCTCCAGAGTGGCTCCACCCGTTCTCTGTGCCAATCTCAACCCTCAGTGGTTTCAGTGTTCAGTAACGTAACGCACCTTAGGCCAATAAGTGTCCCACAACAGAAATACTGCAGTAGTTATTGTAGTTACAGTCGGAGTATTTGCTTTACTCACAGTTGCAGTAGTTATTTGTTGTTGAAGTCCTTATTTTTTAAAGATAAATTGGTTTTTTTTTTTTTTTTTTGTTGGCTGTAAAGAAAGCCATGTCTGTTAAATCACCTGGTGGCCAACTTGTGTTGACAGTATGTGAGGTCTTAAAGGTCAAAAGTCCCACGGGTCAAATCTAGCCTCTGGTAATGTGACGTGAGTGCAGCAGACAGCCGTTACAGCTGTGCGAACGTGTGTTTTAATATGCATGCGTGGACATGAGAGTACAGCGGTTGCAGTTGTGACCTTACATTCAGAGGAGAGGACTCCTGCCCACAAGGTCCAGAGGAACAAATCCCCGGCGGCAGTCTAATGAGAGAGACGCCTGCTGGCGCTGCATGCATTATGTGTGTTACATGCAGGTAAGTTACGTGGTGGATGTCATGTATCAACTGAGCTTTTTGTCTTCGGGCTGCTTTATGGCCAGCGTCATTGTGTCTCTTCCTTTACTTCCCCTCTTTAATCTCAGACCTCTCTGAATCCATCCCGAAAAACAAGAAATGACTTTAAAGTAACAACATTTCAGATAAAAGCCTTCCAGTTGTCTGCTCTCTCTCTCTGATCTCCTTTCCCCCCCTCTCTCACCATATTAAATAAAATGATTTACTTTGAACTTTTTAACCTGTTGCGGTACAGATTTTCTTCATGTTTTCTGCACCTAAAGCTTGTAAGTTATTTAAGCTTTAGTGCAGGTCACCTGCTCGCAACCGGGTCAGGAGGGTAGCGGTGCATTTTTAACCTTTTGCGCGGGTCTGAAATTAGCTGAAACTTTATCTTTTTTAATAATCCCTGCAGAGACTTCATGAGGAAAAATCGTTCTCACCTTCTGAACTGTTACTAAGCAGGCAACACACTCATTCAGGGTTTCATGCTAATCTTTTGTTGCCCTGATGTTCCAGTGGTTTCTCCTTGATCTCTTTTGACACTTTTTCAAAACCGATGTTAATCAGACAATCGCACATTTTTTCAGAATGGGAGTGGGCTGAACTGATAAAAGTAGTAGTGAGTGAATGTAGAGTGAGTGTGTTGAACTAAATACTTGACAAGTCGGGAAACCTTCAAATGACAATTCAAAAAGATCAAACAAGAATCCAGTGTAATCTTCAAAAGGTTTGATCATTGACTTGCACATCACAAAAAATAGCATATCACACAGAGATAATATCAAAGGGCAGTGATGTGCCCCCCCCGTGGCCCAATTGTTGAAAAACACGCGCTAAAGAGCCGTCCTGGGAGCCAAAACATGCGCTAAAATGCCCTTTTAGGAGCCAAAAAAGCGTGCCAAAGTGCCATCTTGGTTGGCAAAACACACTAAACTGCCCCCTTGACTGATTAAAACATGATAAACTGCCCTCTTGTGAGCCAAAAAGTGCCCTTCTTTTCGCCCCTGCCCTTCAAAAAGTCTGTGCACGCCACTGTCAAAGGGATAGTACCACTGTCATATTTATAGTAATGTTGAATAATGCGCACTATCCCTGACAAACAACTGGATAAATAAATGAACAAATTACAAAAATACAACACGCTACACACTTACAATGCTGTGAAAAAAAAGTTTTCCGTATACCAGCGCTAATGTGATTTTATGTGTTACTACTTTTAATGAAATGAAATGCTGTCCTTTAGACAGAAACAGCTAGCTGTCAGCTACCCTCAGATCTATGGATGTCAAATGGAGTTGTTGTGGGCTATGCTAACTTGCTGGCTGAGACAGGAGAGAAGATTTTTTTTTTTCACGAGTCATATCGTCATTACGATACTGAACAATGCTATCAAAACACTACACTACACTACAAAACACTACACGATTACACTAAGTATTAATGTAGTGGCGTATTAAGGCAGCTAAATGGCTAAAAAGAAACAATAACAGCTTGTATTGATTATCTTTTTGTCTTTGGCAAATTAAAAATGACTTGTATTTTAATCAAACACATTTTCTCATACCACTATTTTGTGTTTTATTTTGATGTGCACGATAGGTAAGTGTTTGTAATTCGTAACAAGATTAACTTCTTAACGGCGATTAATGATGATCATTAACATCCCTGGAATGAACATCATTTCTCCGAAAGCTGTAATCTCATTTGGTGTTTTTGATGATCTCGCATAGGTGTTTAATTTTGATGAGATCAGCTGAATATGAAGGACACGGCATGTGATTCACATCATATTCAGACTCATCAAACCAGGCAGTGACCCCTACAGCCTTTTATTCAATCATTTGCATCTTTTTTATTTCTCCACTCATTTATTTAGGCTGCATACTATATTGTGAAATCAGGAAACTGAAATGCTATTATTATGCCAAAAATACATATGTACATAGTAATAATTTAGATTTGGATAAAATGCACTAAAGAGACACACAGGACACAAAAGGAGATAGAAGAGAGGAGGAGATTGGATGACAGGAGTAAGAAGACAGTTAACAATATACAAGGTAAACTTAAGCATAAAAGTTTAAAAGTCAATTGTTCTGTCAAGATATGATGGAGCTCTGTTGTATATATGCATATATGTGTGCTTGTGTGTGTGTGGTAGCAGGATGCTGTTGCTCCTGGCAGCCGGCCCGTACACTTCCACTGTCATAGCCAATCATTGTCAAGAAGACCACAGCTCCTCCACACACACACACACACACACACACACACACACACACACACACACACACACACACACACACACACACACACACACACACACACACACACACACACACACACGCACACACACACACACACATCACACACTTTCTTGGTCTCTCGAGTAATATGAAGGTCAGCTATGCAGTCACCCCTACCTGTTATTCTCTTTGCTTTCATATACACACAGAGTGAAAGACATCAACAAGCTGCAATAAAAATTGTGCATAGCAAGTCCTTGACTATGTTTGGACATTTCAACCTCAGGACTACAAACTCAGTGGCCCTGGACATAATTGAAAAATGTTTGCAAGCGTGTATTGAATGTGTGTGTGTGTGTGTGTGCTCAGCCCAGAGAAAATTATAAAAATAAAGAGCAGCAGTCTTTTTAAGCTGGAGTGGGAGCTCAAAATGTTGCATTGTGCACACAAATATAATATCTTCCCACATTCACACACATGCTGTAGTTGTGTAACAGTATAAACATTTGGAAGCGGGGATAGCACTCAGATTTAAATGCAAAATATATGAGGGAATGTACGTAAAGGGCCGCGGTGGTTGCATTTTGAAAGGCGCAGTTTAGAGAACAGTGAAGGTCTGAGCAACAACTCAGTCAAACCATCGTTTCCAGCACATTAACATGATGACAACTTTTATTTATATAAATGTTCTTCAAATTTCTGACCAGACCTTTGTTTTGTTTTTTGAAATACAGGGACATAAAAAAAAAATTAAAATCAAACACAGCTCACCCATAGATTCAAATTTAACGCAAAGAAATAATCAGTTTTGAGTGACACTGTCAGTAATAATGTAGTGATTTATCTTTATTAATTAGGGGCCTACCTAAACTTTTAATCACAACTATGTTCATGTCAATGACACAATCTACAATGCGCGCCGATGTTGTGTCAATATCTGTTCCCTAATCAAATAATGTTGCTGTCCTGTTAGAATTGTGTTTTCCGCAGTGACACCTATACTGACCTTAATCTCCAGGTTTGGGTGCATCATAAGGTAAAGTAGGTGACAAATGTATCAATGGGGAAAGGACTTCAACACACCAAAGAATAAAATTGGTCAAATGAATGAAGAATAACCCTTCATTTAACTACACTGTTTTATCAGTTCATTTAAATATTTCTTTACAAATATCTTATGTCACTTTCAAACTCAGCTACAAAGTTTAACAAAAACAAAACAACAACTTTCCAGTAATTTATTCCAAAAAACCTCTTGGGGCCCACTCGCAGTACTTCAAGGCCCACCAGGGAGCTGCAGCCTACAACTTTAGGAGTCACCAAAACTCAGACATTATAATCTTTGTAAAGGAATATGTGGCAGAGCTGTTGAACCAGTCCAGTTTGCATATCAAAGTGTATAATCTCTAATCAGTGAGACGATATCAATTCATCAATTTCCTAATGGGATCATTTATATACCATGGTAACTATTCTGGTAATAAATGCAGAGGAATAAGCAGGTTTACCATAAAGTAATAATGGATTAATAGGATTGTTGCATCAATGTTCCACTGTATCCATTCGGCAATATGTAACATTACTTACATGTTATATTGTATCGGTGTCATATTGTGATATATATACAGTATGGGATAATGACAAACAATGTCTCAGTATTTCAGCCAGATATATCTCATACTGATGGAGTGTTTGCTATGTTGCAAGGATGAGAATTTAAATGACCAGGATATATACATAGCTGGTGTGATTTTACACTCACCCACGATCCTATACAGTAGAGAGGGATTAAAAAATGTGGGTTGTATGAGCTTTCGGTTTGTGTGTGTGTGTGTGCAAATGCACATGTCCTAGTTCTCAATCAAAAGGCATGAGCTAACAAGTGGAGCACTTACATAATGCTGTGGAGGAGCTACAGTAAGGACAGAGGTGGTGTGTTTCCTAATGTATGTATACATTGTGTGTGTGTGTGTGTGTGTGTGTGTGTGTGTGTGTGTGTGTGTGTGTGTGTGTGTCAGATGATCATGACAGCTGCTATAGTAACTACAGCACCAAAGGCCCAGCAGACTTCAACCCCGTCTGTTTCTGCTCATGCACCCTCTTTCTGATTTTAATCTCTTTCACCCTCAGTTTCTTTCTCCTCCTCCCCCATCCTCCTGTCTGTCAGCATAATTTCCTCGCTGTATTGGCACACCGAATTGATAATATTTGTTGAGCTCATAGGGGGAATTTTTGGTAGCTGCTCATGCAGCCATGAGTCTCTGTGTCTGCTCCGCTACACTGCGCACTCCGCTGGAGCAGGGATGAAATGGGTGTTAAGGCTGCTACAGCCTGTTGCAGCTAAAAAATTTGCTAGATATTTATTTTTATAGAAGAGTCAGTTAGACATACTGTCGAGGGGTTATTGTTACGGCTAGCCTGTGACTGCTAACACCCACTACTGCTGTTTAAAGTACCTTTAAAGCTGCTCTAAGATGTAATGGAGTTACTTGTTTTTTGTTCCTATAATATTCACATATATTTATGTTCATTTTATTGAAATAAGTACTAATACAAGTTTTTACTGAGTGTTCATTCACTATGATAGAGGGAGGTAAATGTGAAGAAAACAGTGACTTTCTTCAACTTCCTAAAGGAAAGCAGTTGAACACATTGTGGTGTGTTTACAGGCCTTGGGGAGCTTTTAGTGGTACCAGAGGAAGCTTCATGTAACCTCCAGTGATGTCTCTCAGTAGACACATTGCATTATGGGCAATGTAGGCATCCAGTTTTGAATCTCATTGTCGTCATTATGGACAGTTTGAGAACAAATGATCAAGACTGATACAGTACATCCAGAGATATCTCCTTTAATAACTGGTGCCCACATTACCTACAATGCACCTCAGCCACTATGAATCCTCTGTCTGCATTACAAATTTTAATCTTCATTTAATCTATTTTGACTTGATGGTTTGGTAATGTCATGTATGACCTAGAGAAACAATCTGTTAGCACGTATCTCTTTAAAGTCCTCATGAAGTCAAAATCGCTGTTTAAGTGATTTTTTTTCACATGTCTTGCTTTGTATCTCACTTAAACACCAGAATCAGGCCCAATAGTAGCAACTAAAGAGGTTTTTAACTAAACAGATTAATAATGTTGATGACTCATCCTGCACTCGGGGGCATATATCAACTGTTTGTTCAATAAATGCTTTCTTTATTTTATGATGCTGCCATGGATGTATAGAATGAAGAACGTCTCCAGAGAAGTGTGTTGTTTGTGTCCGGACCTCGCAGATTACTGTTCAAAAACACAACTTTATAACATCATTCAGTGATTTGGGTGAAACTGGGTCATGTTTTAAGGAGAAAATATTTAGTGGTTTTCCCTCTGCTGCCCTCGGGCTGCTCTTGCCTCTGGACAGATAGCTTTAATTGTTGATAAAGTAACTGCTCACTAACGCACTGATTAACCAGCAGCTTCTCAATGAACAGCTCCGGACAGGGGGGCCGTACACTGCCTCCGAGGAAGACAACAGAGGTCGGCCACCACAGAGTACTGAGGTGACTTGTGGAGGAGATTCCTGAGAGACGGATTGCGGTAGTCTTGCTGCAAAAGTAAGCGTTAACTGCTGTTTAATGTAGCTCGCTGCTGTCAGTTTGGTGAGCACTCCTGGTTGCCAAGACCCAAGCCTGGTCTGATAACCACCTCTGCACTGTATTCCCTTTGTCAAATTGCACAATTGGCCGCTTGATTAGCTGTTTCATGGGGACTTTAACTGACAATTGTGGCTGATGTATTATTAATTCATATTTAAACCTAACAAATGGAGATTAGGTTGAAATAATATGTTCTTTATTGTAAAACCAGTTTCCAACCAAGTTTCATTAATGAAGGCTTGTTCTGCATGTCAACCACTGTGCTGCAAATGCAGGGACTTTGATTATGGCACTTTACCACCTTATCGCTGTAGGAAACACTGTAGAAAGAAGTTATTTTGTTGTATTCTATCTGCTAAGCAAGTGGATCCACCTTGTATTTATAATTTTTTAAAATATCTAATAACTAAACTGATTTAAAAGCATTCTGACCACGACAGTTCCATACGCTTCATATTCTAATCAACACAGCAAAGCGGTAGATCAGTTAGATAGTATCTTACTGTGCCTCACGTGGACAATAATTCTCCTCTCATCACAAGTGCCCACACCCAAATAGTTGAAATGAAACCCTCCAGCTTAGAAAATCATTTTTACTGTCCACTGTTTTCAGCTAGACTCCAGGACACCTCTTGCAAAGCTGAATTCAACTCAGTGAACTATATCGGATGATAATCCCTCCCTTGCTAGCTACCTGCTGCTGTCAGGCTCATGAGTCGCAACCATAAGTGGCAAAAAAAAAAGTATTGACTGCTGTCAAACGGTGCAGAAAGGAATAACATAAGAATCACTTGACAATATGCCTTCACATCTCATCACTGTGGGACAGATACAGGATAGATTAAAGTAGCACTGGTCTCTGTAAATCCATTTATTCATTTTCTACAGCCAGTTGCGTATCTGTGGAGTCAGGAGTCGATGCCAGCATACATGGGCAAAATGCACGCATGCATGCAACACAATGAAAGGCTATCAGCCCATGACAGGATGAACACGGAAACATGGGCTCAAGAGAAAGAGAAAACGGCAGAGGAGGAGGAGGAGGTGGAGGTGAGGGTGCGTACAACACAGGGAGGACATGTAAAGTCTCATATCTGGAAGTGGCAGGTAGTGGAAGTGTCCACAGTGGTTCTCAATTTGAAAATATAATCTGTGTTCTCTGTTTGGTGTTCAGGCGATCGGTCACCCAAAGCCATGTTAACAACGGTCTCAAGGCCCTGCACTGTAGTCTACTGGCAAAGGAGTTCCCAACTGGATTCCCCAGATTCACGTCCTTAAACCATGACATAGATTCTTTATCAGCTCGTGGTTTGCTCAAAGCTTAGAATAAATTAATATTATGGAAACAAAGGTTAGACAGGCCACACTTAGCAAAAGGAGAGCACTGCGACTGGGTCACTTGCCGGGCTCCAAAATGCAGCAGTGACAACAAATTCTTACACATTCCTGCACCAAAACAGACAATAACTTTCATCTAAAACCTAAAACTCACTGATTTCTACTGCGATGTGCACGGAAATGTAAGTATGGAGGACCACAAGTCCACAAGTGGAAATAGTAATAAAGCATTTGACTAATTGTTTAATAAATATAGCCAGTAATACGTTAGTTTACAAATGTACTTATTGATGTATTAATAAATAGACTAAATTACAAAGTAATTCATTATTTGATATCTTAATAGGGAATTAAAATAGGAATTATTAATAGAATTTCCAGATTAAATATTAATCCATCAATACATAGTTCAAATTCAAAAGGTATTTACAAAAAACACATTTAAAAGTCAATAAGTACATCATTTAAAAATGAATTAATGAATTCATAAATTGATAATGGAATTCAAAAATCAATTTGAAAATAAAAAGACAAATAAATAGCTGGATTCACAAATTTGATTAAGAATACAGATTTTAATCGGGCATTTAAAAGGGCACCTTCATTTTCTACCTGCATTTCCATTAACTTTTGCTTTTCCTATTAGCTATTCGAATTGTGTATTCATTAAGCTTCTCCTGTTAGCCTCTCTATTTAGCCTTTCCATGACACTTTGGTCCCTGAGCCGGTAAAATGAGGTAAAACAAATCAAATTAGCCAAAGTAGCAAGCTCTCTGATTGGTTACTGCAGACGTATATGACATGCCTGGATGTGGATTTGAAGCGAGCGCACTAGTCTTCCACTGACCGAGCTGACTAACTTCTGGCTCTTAACTTGAATGGGGTTAAAATAATTTAATCGTTGGGCTCTTCGAGACTTTCCAAGTGTTATTGGACAGAATGGCTCCAGTTACAGACCAATTTTTTCACAATGCTGGCCTATGGGAACAAGTGTTTTTGGGCCTGAGTGCATCACGTGACAATGTTATGACACGGTTAATGCCAGGCTATTAGGCCGGTTTTGCTAGTGGCCAAACGTGAGTATACATAACATAATTACATCGTCGTAAGGGGATATTTTTACACCTATTTTCCTTACTAAACAGAATAGTACAACCAATTTGAGTCGATCACTTTTCATTTTACCAAACTGGCATTGGTCTCGGAGGCTGTGTTCAGTCCCAGTCTCTTGGGCCAGTGAAAGAATCGCTATGGCCATTGTAATACGAGCGATGATTGTGGTGGGAATGGTAATTTTTCCAGTTGATTTTCACCAATAATCTAAAAATAATGATAATTATTCTTTCTGGGGTCTGCGCCAAACAAGCATGTTCCTTTACACCTGGAGAGTATGATTTGTAGGCACCACAATGCTTAATTTAAAATGGTATGTTGTGACACATTTACACACACTCACATTTTTTACAGCTCTATTTCAAACTGTTTGTTTTTTTTAAAAAATCAGAATTCCCGGCTTTTGCTGTACAGCAGAATAATGTTAGATACTTAGTGCTCATATTACCTGCGTATCAAGGGAAGCAAATAAGGGCAGCCTGGGTGTTCAGGCTGCCGCCCCACTTTTAACAGGTGCTGCATGCAGGACTGAGGACTTTATCATTCCCTAACAGGAGCTAAAATCAAGATTACAGGGAATAAAAAGGAACAGACTATAGAGGGGATAGAGAAGATTTTTTTTTTAAAAGGCCAGTCTTTGGTCAAAATGTAATTCCAGGGATACAAGCGCTGGATAAAGCACCAGAGAACGGAGCTTCTGGGGCCTTGAGGGAAAAAGGACATTCATTTATAAATCTCTGTCTCTTCACATTCTATTACAGCGGACGGCCACACTATCACAAAACCCATGATCTGACACCTGTGTGTGTGTATGCAAGGTCATTATAACCTCCACAGCCTCCTGGGTATAACACCTGGCACCCACAGTGGTGCATGCATGCGCGCACACACACACACACACCAACGTCTCTGAAAGGTGAAGGGATTGATTTTTACACAGAAAACTCAAATACCGAGTTACTTATTAGACCTGCCAAGTGCTAATGTGCTGCTAACCTGGCTGAGGTGTTTCTGGTCCTGTTGACCTCGACGTCACTCTTCTCCCTCTGTCTTCAGGGTCTGCCATTTACACCGTCTCCTCCGCCTGTTAACATGTATTTTACCCGGGCTTGGGGGAGTAGTGGAATATATATGCCGTTACGCAATTAGCTTTAAAAAGGTAACTGAATTTTGCTAAAGTTACAGGAAAAAAAATATGTAATCAGATGTTTCCAATACATTGCAAAGTAGCCTATGTAGAAATGAGGATTATTATCAGGATTCCAATTTCAAACAAGGCGAACAACACCCACACATTGACTGTGAGAGGACGCCGACAGCGAACAGACAGGTGAGAGTCAGCAGCTCCTCTGGCAGCAGCGTCTCTCCCGAGGGGATGCGCTCTGTCACTCTCTGAAACTTTATTGTGATTTCCAAAAAAAGTGGAGGTTTGGTTTCCTGATTTGATGTCTGGAGGTCGGCCGGTGTGCCGATCAACCAAACTTCTGTGTCATCGACCACAGACGTGATTACTTTAACACAAAACCCTGCTTCTGATAATTTCACAGGATGTCTACATGTAAAATGCAGCGACTTCATCACCATCATCATCAGCATCGACGTTTTAATCAGTCCAAATGCCTTCAAAGCTAACACTACTTTGTACTTTATGTTGAGTGCTGACCAGCTTCTCAGTCATACAGGGTTTGGTTTATATAAGTGCTAAACCCAACGTGATTTGCTTGCAGTTTCTTTGATCTTAAATGCTTTTAAAGTTCTAATGGACTGGTTGGTGGGGAGGCCCTAATGACTGACATGAGAGCCGGGTCCGTCAGTGACTGACACAAGATCTCAACGACTATAAATGCATTAACAACCCTACAAAGGTTCAATTTCCAGGGACTCCCCACCAGTTTGTTCATACAACTTCCAATACCCTCAAATCTGCTGCTTTGGTTAAGCACTTAAATAAAGCTTGTCAACATGCCAAACTAAGACAGAGAACACCTCAAACATTATATCGACGAAAAATCCGCATGTTTCCATTTGAATTGTGCACGTGTTAGGATGCTAACGCTAGCCTTTAGCTGAAAAGATTGCTGTGCCTACGTAGAATCTGACCCTGGTTTCACTCTGCCTTTGTTTTATCTTTACCCAAAACAGACAGACAGTATTCACATCGTCTCAGCTTCCAGTTGTATGGTACAATTGGTTAGCTATTTGTTCCCGGAACAAAGCAGTGTGTGTGTGTGTGTGTGTGTGTGTGTGTGTGTGTGTGTGTGTGTGTGTGTCAGTGGTTCAAAACTATTCTGCTAACTTGCTGCCATGTTGAATATCCACCATTATACGCCGCCTTGGTTCAGACAAGCCGAGAGAGAAAACGGCAGCGGAGAGAAGCAAAGACATGGGCAAGAAAAAGACAGTGAGATAGGGAGTGGAAGATGAGAGGAGACTCAGGAGGCATTCGCTCCGACAGGAATCCTGAATTTTCCATTTCCTTGTCGTAGACTCACAAACACGCGTATACACAAAGAAAGAAGGAGAGGGGAAGTGATTCAGTCACGCTGCCAACTGAGGATGATGCCAAAATGATAATCATGCCAGAATCCCTGCAATGATTCCAAAAATCTATTGCCATTTCCCATTTTAGGCGATTGGCCAATACAATAAGTACATAATAGCATTTCAGTGTTTCCCCAAGATGTGTTTTTTGGCAGTGTGAAAAGGCCCCTGAAACAGCATTTAGATGTGATACTAAAAGTCTCCATTGAAACCAATAATAATGAAATTCTGTGACAGCAAACCACGTGGTGATAAAGTTCTCCCATTAAATCGACACCCGCCTGCCAAAGATTAAAACCCGAAGCAGTAAGGGCTCTAATCTGCGATGATATCGAGAGACAGATGTTGGAGCCCCTTTTCCTGATAATGACTTACAGACTGGCTCACTCTTGTTTGCAGTTTTTCACAGTCACTTAAAGTCTCCCCAGACGACTTGATATCAGCCTGATAATGGGAACCGATCAGATCGACATCAGGGAATTTGAGCTCCATCCACATTTTATCCACTGCTGTGTAACGCAGCGGGAGACAACTAGAGTAGCCTATGGAACATGTACGGAGATAAATGTGTAGGGGACTATCCCATCCATCTTTTGCCCCATTTTGAGATAACTCTGAGCACAAATTTGATTGCAGCACATCAGGAGTTCAATGGTATTGATGAATCACAGCACAGCCTGCTGACTGCGCTGTAAAAGTTGGCAGCTCTGGACCGTCCACTCTGTGGAAAAGTTTACCCTTCACTGTCAATTGTTCTCCATCTAGCAACATTTTTAAATGCACAGTATGTGATTTCTGCTGCTGGGGGCCTCTCAGTCACTACAATGAAAAACAAAAGATATTGTTTCATTACGCTGTGAAGCAACGTGGGATCATGGGAGCTGTTGTCTTTTTGATCTAAACACCATTGCCAAAGACAATGTATCTGATGTGACCCAGGCAGAAAGGTTCAAGTCGAGGTAATGCATTAAAGTTTTATTCATGTTACGTTACTTCACAATCGCAGACTTCCTGTGTCACTCTCTGACAGTGGCGTGCACAGACTTTTTGAAGGGCAGGGGCGAAAAGAAAAAAAAGGGCACATACAGCGCGTTCTCACCACTGAAGAGGGCACCAAGTTCCGTGTGTTGCCGAGGGCACTTTAGACATGTTTATATGTTATACAAATGGCACATTATATAGCCTTAAAACAGACTAACTAGACAGACTACTCAAGTTAATTTGTAGTTAGGATCAGCATCCACGAGAGCTGTGTAGATTCAACATTGGACTGTGAAGAACACAGAGACATGGATGTATGAAGGAAATAAAACCCTAGAGGGTCTGAGGGTCCTCCCCCAGAATATTTTCAATTAAGTAGATGCCATTTCCTGTATTCTAGTGCATTTTAACACCAAATTAGCACCAGATAATCCAAACTGGTTCTGTGAGATATAGTTCTGGCTCAATATAGATCAAAAAGGGGCCCAACATAAAAGTCATTGCAACAGTAATGTTTCATAGTATGTCTTGATCTTAATAGTCGTCTGGAGTTTAGTGTGTTTTCTTCACCCAATAGGGCTCTGTGATAAAAACAAAGGGAACAATACACATTTAAATATTGTCAAATATTTGACAACTCAAAAGAAACAAACTATGATGAAGCATGGACATACAGTGGCTTGCAAAAGTATTCACCCCCCTTGAACTTTCCACATTTTGTCATGTTACAACCACAAATGTAAATGTATTTTAATGGGGTTTTATGTGATAGACCAACAAAAAATTGTGCATAATTGTGAAGTGGAAGGAAAATGATACATGGTTTTTAAACATTTTTAAAAATAAAAAACAGAAAAGTGTGGTGTGCAAAAGTATTCACCCCCTGAGTCAATACTTTGTAAAACCAACTTTCCCTGCAATGACAGCTGCAAGTCTTTGCTCATTCCTTCTTGCAAAATAGCTCAAGTTTAGTCTGATTGGATGGAGAGTGTCTGTGAACAGCAATTTTCAAGTCTTGCCAAAGATTCTCACTTGGATTTAGATCTGGACTGTGACCGGGCCATTCACACATGAATATTCTTTGATCTAAACCATTCCATTGTAGCTCTGGCTGTATGTTTAGGCTCGTTGTCCGGCTTGAAGGTGAACCTCCGCCCCAGTCTCAAGTCTATTACAGACTCTAACAGGTTTTCTTCCAAGATTGTCCTGTATTTGGCTCCATCCATCTTCCCATCCAATGGATTGAACAGTGCTCTGTGAGATGTTCAAAGCTTTGGATACTTTTTCATATTCTAACCGTGCTTTATTAAACTTCTCCACAACTTCATCCCTGACCTGTCCGGTTGGGCTTGATGATGCTGTTTGTTCAACAATGTTCTCTAGCAAACCTCTGAGGCCTTCACAGATCAGCTGTATTTACACTGAGATTAGATTACAAACAGGTGGACTCCATTTACTAATTAGGTGACTTCTGAAGGCAATTGGTTGCACTGGATTTTATTTAAGTGTATCAGAGTAAAGTGGTTATATACTTTTGCACACCACACTTTTCAGTTTTCTATTTTTAAAAATGTTTGAAAAACACTTTGTGTTCGTCTATCACATGAAATCTCATTAATATACAATTGAGTTTGTGGTTGTAACGTGACAAAATGTGGAAAAGTTCAAGGGGGGTGAACACTTTTGCAAGCCTCTGTATATGTTTCCAACTGAGCTGTGCACTTGAAAAAGGCATTTTAAAGAAAAGCATTTTCAAATATTAAAATAGAATAAAAAAATCCCAAATGCTTAGCCTGGCGGGGGGTGAACTTAAACCTGGCGGAAATCCTGATATGCAATGCTAACCCAATGCTTCATTTTACTGGCTAGCTTTAAAAAGCTATTCCCGCAAGACTTAGCTAGGCTAGCTCCTCAGCCTAGGCTTAAACATGTGATAGGCATCTATACCTAATAATAGCACTTCCAGGCTACATACACTAGTATTTAGTAATGCAAAATTGCTAACTTAATAGACAGCTTGCTATATTAGCTACCTACTTCACACAACAGTAGGATGCCGGGTTGCACCTCAGTCAGTATTAAGTCCCCACTGACATGTGAGCATTTGAGAGAGAGTGTGTCTAAAATTGAATACTTAAATGAATGGAATGGACTTACTTTAACAACGGGAATGTGTTCTTAAAACTTAAGTTACCATCTATCTAGCTGCTATCAATTTATTCCATCATTTACTTAATACAATGAATCTAAATGACCTAGCCTAAATTGTAAATTGAAAACAAAATCTAGAAAGTTTTTTTAGCCCGTTTGCAAAAAATAAATGAAAAAAATACATTTAAAAAAAACAGAACATATGGGCTAATGGCCATACAAAGTGTATTGAACATAAACAGTGTTTAAAATGACTCTGGGAAAGCTTGCATTCCTTAATTGGAATCAATATTCTCCATCCAATGGCAGCGCAATAGCAGAGAGAACTTGTGTGTTACCAACCACAAGGGCACTTAAGCATGCGTTCATACCACCCATCACGCGTTTTTGAGAAGGCAGTTGTATTTTGCCAACCAGGTGGGACCTTTAGCACGCGTTTTTGCCTCCCAAGAGGGCACTTTAGCACACGTTTTTGCCTCCTAAGAGGGCACTTTAGCACACGTTTTTGCCTCCTAAGAGGGCACTTCAGCACACGTTTTTGCCACCCAAGAGGGCAGTTTATCATGTTTTAACCAGCCAAAGGGGCAGTTTAGTGTGTTTTTTGCCTCCCAAGAGGGCACTTTAGCACACGTTTTTGCCTCCCAAGAGGGCAGTTTATCATGTTTTAACCAGCCAAGGTGGCAGTTTAGTGTGTTTTTTCCACCCAAGAGGGCACTTTAGCGCGCGTTTTTCAACAACTGGGCCACAAGGGGGGGCGACCGCCCCCCCTGCCCCCCTCCTGTGCACATCACTGCTCTCTGACTTATAGTGACAGGTGACCAAATCAAACATGCAGCTACCTTAGTTAAATGACAGATTTCTTCAGGTTTGAAAGTTGTTGAAAACAGTTGGGTTAATGGAAAAACACAACCCAACAAAATATTTAACAAAGGTCTTGTCGTTTTAAGGAGCAATTTGCAAGATTGGGCCAGAACTAAAAACATTTTGAAAAAAATAGGGCAAAACACACAAGAATTGCAGGTGTCCACAGCTGTAGGAATGACGTCAAGTAAAACGACAACCTTAAAGCCTCATTGAGACCAATGCAACTATGAAACTTCTCAGTCATCCAGGTCATGGTAAGCCTAAGGGTTATATCCTAGGTGACTGGACTTGTTTCATTTTCTTGTTTCACCTCTCATCCGAGAGGCTTCTTCAATTCTGGAGTGAACTGAGGGAGCCTCTTGGATGAGAGGTGAAACGACTTCAAGAAAATGAAACAGTCGCCTATGACTCAGAATATCTACCCTTTCATCAACATGAGATGGTTCGGCCCAAATTATTGACAGCATGTTCTTCCAGTTTTGGTTACTATAGAGAACATATGAACACAGATCATCTGCTGATTGCAGCATCACATGTGGTCATCCATTCTGGCCTCCCACTGACAGGCAGGAGAGTAATGGTGAACCGCTCCTCAAGCGTGCCTGTCAGGTCGCACTCAGGGATCGACACTTAGTGCCTGCCATGATGGCGAAGCGCAGGCGATGCAGCAGCTAACGTGAGTAGTTCAAAAACCTTCTTTTTCATAAACTCTGTGTACACAAACAATGTTCTCAATGCTCGTGTTCATGAGTAGAGACCCTGGTGATACTACGAGCAAAGTTTCATGTTGTGTCGAGCCTTCTTAGTGCTCTAAAAATAGCGATTTTGATGCTAGCGTGTCATGCCCCTAACTCTCCCGTTCAAAACGAACGTGTCCAAAACCGAGACTATGGTAAATCTTAAAAGTGCCTCTTTCATCGTAATTATGCTTTTACGCGAAGGTTTGACTCATATTCAATCCCAAATAAAGCCTCGGTTGCTTTTTGGCCAGAGTTTCGCTTTAAGTAATGATTTAATTATTACTTAAAATCTTCAAAATAAAGCAAAAAGGAGAGGAAGGTTAGAGTGAACGGATCTGAAGACAGGGAATAGGAGAGTAAACAAGAGGTGGGCACAGAGGTGAAAACGATGACAGAGACAAAAAAGAGAAACAGGTTTTGTGCCATCTGCTACATCCAGGTCACCATGACTGTGTAAGAATAAATGGCAGAGTCTTACTTTGACTGTCTCTTCCCCCTTTTTTGCTCACTACTTTGTCTGTACTTGTTGTAGGAGGCAGAGGTTTTAAAGATAAAATACATGCGGTCAGCGCATCGGTGTGTTAGTGTCTGCGTGAGACAGAGAACATGTGGGCAATCATGCTTGCGCAAATGTGAGCATGCAACAAAGTGTATCCCCGTCTCGTTCACTCTGATACCAAATCAGTCTAATAAAGCATCAGTGAAGCCCATCTGTCTCCCAAAGTCCTCGCACACTACCCTGAGATCACAGAGATGATAACGGAAAAAAATCCAATAATTACTTTATTTCAAATACCTTAATCCTAAGACACCAAGTAAGGTATCGATGGTTGCGGTTAAAATGTCTGATGACAGTAGAACGACGCTGTGATAAAGTTTCATGTCTCTTTTGTTTTCTTACACCATGAAAAGGTGTCGGAAAGATTGCCAAGACGTCTATGTCGCGGGGATATGAGAAACCAGCAAGAAAAATGTGCTGAAAGGGGGCCACCAAAGCTGTCACATTTCAAAATAGTACCGATAGCAGCTCCTTATTAATTAATCAATCAAAACAGTTTTTTCTTAATTAGGGGATGATATATCTCATATTTTTTAATTTTGTACTGCAGTATTATTTCCTTTTAGCCCACGGCGTGCTATCATCGGGGATGGACTTTGCATTCCCACAGTATTTCTTATCACAAAGTAATTGTCTAAATGTCACCACTTTGTATTATGGCTGGTGGATAAAAGCCCTGTTTCGTGGTAATAATTAGCTCCCATGTGTTATGTTGATGGAGCGTGACGTCCTTGCAGGTAACTTTCTGAAAAACAACCAAGTAACCTGCAACAGTCTTAACTGGTGGGGTTTGCCAGGGATCTCTCCACGGGGCGGCGGGTTACAGTATCTCTGCTCATTAATATGTATTATACATAATACTGCACAGAAAGCTCACAGAGTCAAATTCCTCACAACTTTTCTGTAATGGCAAAGTTAATCTGGGTCAAAATGTATAACTTATTACTCATAAAACAACTACGAGGAGCAACAAGGTTCATAGAGAAGTTTAAGGAAAAGCAGAATATGAGGCTACACACTGATCAGCTGGAGCTCAGAGTGAACACACTATCCAACATTCAGCACCATGGACAGCGACAGCCCGGTCAGTTTACAGAGCACATGAGCGCTGACGGATGCAGAATAGTGTCACGTGCAAACTCATTTACACCTACACATAGATATAATCAATAAATAAACAATCCAGTGAGCATAAATATTCTGTCATTCAATTTGTAAACTGTGATTTTATTATTTTCTCTACATGTGACATCTATTGCATGTCTGCCAGTCCTGGGAGAGGGATCCGTCCTCTTGAATCAAGGGTCTAAGGACAGAGGATGTCGTTCACTATACAGATTGTAAAACCCACCGAGCCAATGTGAATGTGAGTTTGGGCTGTATAAATAAAACTGATTTGATATGATAAACAAGGACATCAGCGTTGATTTCAAGTCATGTGAAGGTATTTCTCCAAAGTCTTACTGCACTGGCAAGTGACAGGTGGTCTAGACAAAGACTTCAACGCATTTGATATGATGTATAAAAATGTCACAAATATGGAACTATATAGTTTGTGTACCGCTGACAAAAAAGCTTCCAGGTCATCGTATTGGGAGCTCTAAATTAAAAATAAGGCACTGTGCTTACTGCTGTAAAGCGCATGCGCAAGTACTTTTTAGGTTTGGGCGACTCGGAACCACAACTTATCAGGGCGAACGTCACAAGCCAGGGAATTAAAAAAAAAGTGTGGCAATCTTTAGTCGTAGTCATGAGTCTGCTTTTCTGTGTGCGAGTCGAGGATAAAACAACCGTTTTGTGAAGGAAACTTCGCAATAAAATTCCACTTAATGATAACAAGGGAGGCTTCAGAAGCCTCACCGCAAACATCCATATGAGTCAAACTATACAGGAATTTAAGGTAACTATTCAACCATATTTCTTAACATTGCAATAAAATAAACCCCTTCCTCTTCTTTGTACTCATGAACATTATATTGTGCAGCAAAAAATACACTGACAGCTGTAAATGACGCTTACAACAAAGTATTGACCACTGAGGCTTTGGTGATTGTGGTAGCTAAGATTGGAGTGTTTGCTGTTCATGCCAGTAAACAAGTAATCTATAATGTGCAAATAACAGTATATTGTCATCGTAGAGCCTGACTAAAATAATCCACAATCAAACTTCTTGGTTCAAAGCTAGCATTGAAAGTCCCAGTGAAATATGGTCCATATGTGAACGTTTTAACATCTTTAAATAGTCTGAACATCTTCCACTTTTGAACCGGTTGTGAACGTCAACTCAATGAAAAAATGCTTACAGGTAAATAAGTAAGCAGGATAAATACACTTTACTCGAGTGTGGACACCACTGATGCTTCCTCCTCAGTGTCCCACTCTTACCTTTGCTGTTCTCGTGTCTATCCCTGGTTCCCCTAAGTTCTCCTTCCTCTATTAGAAGAGAACTCAAACACTTTTATGAGAGGGATGTTGTCTCAAAGCACTGTTGGTCGCCACTTTGTAAAATGAAGCCTGCAGCAACCCATGTTAATACTGATGTGACATCTTGCTTGTGAATGGGGATAATTATGTTTCCTCCAGCTGAGCTGAGACATGTCTGCATTTCTTCCAAACTCCTCATTGATCCGGAGAAAAGCTGCTTTCTTCCAAATGTGGTATTTATTTTTTCTCTATCTCCTATTCAAGAGTTTTACTGAGACTACATGACCACTTTAAGCGACTGAAGTATGAATATGTTACATGGATGCTTGATAGACTGGCAGGTCAGTGGGGTTGAAGGAGGTATTAAAGCTACTCAAAGAGACGATATCACTTCAGCTCTGTTCTGACCTTATATCAAGATTGGCTTTTATTTCTTTTCAGTTATTCTTTATGTCACTGTCCTCTCATTCATTTGAATTTTCTTGCTTTCATTTCTTCCGCTTCCATCTCCTTGTTAAAGCCTTGAAATGTTTCATCACGAATCCTCCAGCGAACCCGCCTATAACCTCGTTTTGTAAGGTGCTGTATAAATAAAGCTTCAGCTGTTAGAAGTCATCATTCTGCCCGGTGTTTCCAACCAGTCACACGCTCGCGGATTTCTCCCTTCGCTGCTCTGGCTCGCTCCTTTTTATATGAGTCACTGATGGAATCTCTTTACTGGCGTGTATTGCGCGTTTTCAGTTTTTCTCTGCGATCTGATTTGATGGTCCCAAAAGGCTCCGACTAACCTGTGTAACCATGGGAACACACTGGTAAAGTTGACAGTCCAGACAAGAAAACCAACTTTCACCCACAAATCCAAAATTCTACAAAAAAAAAAAAGAAAGAAAGAAAAAAAAGTAGATGTAGATATCATGTCTATAGAGAACAGGCCATACTTGTTACAAGGGTGACACTTTATAGGTGACTTCAAACATCTTTTTTTTTCACTGTACTAAAGCAGATTTTTCAGATATCTGTACTTTACTTAAGTTTTCATTTTTTGGACAACTTTTTTTACTTTTACTCCTTCATTTTAACACAATATCTGTACTTTCTAATCTTCACCTTTTCCAAGACAGCTTAGCTCTAACGCATTTGAGGGGAATTATCAATCATTTGTATTTTGGATCAGTGCATGCTGCCTTCCCAAAATCACGACACCGATTTCGGCCTCTTAGTGCATATCGTCCATGGCTGATGTAGCCAAGACAGAAACAGACAGTGGGGGAGAATGACAGGAAGAACAAACATGTTAGTGTCTCGTACCTGCAGTTAGCGTTTCACTTTGAGTATGTTTCAGATCATTTTACTTGAGTAAAGAAGCTGAATCAGTCTCTTTTTCCATCTTTATTTCTACTTGAGCATAGAATACGTGAACTTTTACCACCTCTGCTATTCCACAAAATTGTAATATGTGAGATAATCCACACCAACCCCCAAAGTTATTGTCAGGTCCCTCACATTGTTTGCTCTCAGTAACTGAAAGACTTAGTGTAAACAATGCAGAGCGAGACTCTGCTACTATGCAATAGATTATCATTATTTAATGTTAGGATTAAGGTGCTCCTCACTGTTTAATGAACCTGTATATACTGTCTCACGACCGGGGTCATTTGTGAACAGGTCGGCAGTCTGTTGGAGGGTTAGACCAACAATAACATATACTCACCTGACCAGTATATATTTAGACTGTGCGGAGAAAACTGGGGCATCTGGAAGAAAAGGGAAGAAATCATGCACACCCAGGACTGAGACACCAGGCTGACTCATTCAACCCAAACAGAATCATACTCAGGACCAGTTCATCAAACAGAAACATTGGTACAGCAGAGAAGTTATTGTATCAAAAACTTTATTCTCAAATAATGTTCTCAAAATAGCTGATAGATAAACTGTGAGTCTCTTTAACAGCAGGTTGTGAGGCTGCATTTACATACAGTAGCCTATCTGTTGTTCACTATTCATAAACACTTCATGTTGTTTATCTCGAACGATCTCATGGACAGACTGCAAAGTGTCACTTTCCATCCTTTCACTCAAAAGTCTTGTATCACCAGTCAATATAGGAGCCTCCAAAAACTTAGCCGATTTGCTAATGCTGCTGATAGAGCCTAAATTTACCACAATTTCATTTTTCCACTCAAAACCCTTGATGTATGAGCCAGGAGGAACAGACTCCTCCTGGCTCAGACAGACACAAGGTCAGATTTCAGGCCATAAAGGGGTCAAGTCATCCAAAATCTTTTGTGCCTGTGGAAGTCGTCCCTCTCCGAGATAAAGACATTAGGATGAGTCACACAAGGGCTGCTGTTACACAAGAAACACCATCTTTTAAAGGAAGTGTCATTTTCAACCCCATCCACGATCACTGTTGATGACGTTACGACACTAAACATCTGGTGTTTGTTATGTTCCATGTATGTGTGTAACTTGAAATCATTTTTAAAAAAAAGGAATGTAAACAAGATATTTTAATGTGAGAAATTGTCAATGCTCAGGCATCTCACAGGGCACAGCTGCCGAGTAAGAAGCCGCCTTAAATTGATGTAACATTACATAATGGACTATATTTTTGGCTAGATGCTCACTTGAAAAAATGTTGAAGTTCAGAAGACACATATTCTGTAGAGGAGTTGGAACTGACACGTCGTTTTATAAGACTTAAGTGTTTTAGATTGTGAATAGCAAATGTTTTCACAGGTGTGACCCCAGAGATAAGTGTCTCTGCGGCACGGAGAGAATTAACTCTGGGTCCCCGCGAGGTTTCCTGTTCCTGTATAAAAGCAGCCGTAATGGACAAAAGAGATTATATGACATTTTTGATATTTGATACTCAGTTTGAACCATAGATTTTTACATGGCGTGTAACAGTAAAAACATTGACTTTAATGAACAAGATTTCGTTGTACCTACATCATTAATCATAAAAAGTACAGCATGTTTAATAATTTGTTTGTTTGTTTTTTTACAAATTCTCCATAAAAAATAGATTTCTGTACAAAAATGTTTTTTTTTTCTTTTGCACCTACTTCAAGTTCAGCAGCACATGATGATGATGGCGAGAGGTGACAGTGGCGAGAATTGCGGCGACTGTGATGCTTAAAAACACGAAAACATTAATGATGACTGTGGCATATCTCTGTGCCGTTCGGAACAAAAATAAAATGATATCTTCAGTTCACATTTATAAGCAATATGTGTTGATGAGAACGTGTCACCGTAACGTGTGAATATGGCGCTAATATGTGTGGTGTCCCAATCTACAAGCTGCCATGTGCCGAAATGACAATTATTCATCGTTTGCACTGATCGGTGAAGCGGGGCTGCAGTCAGCTCACGCTCAGCTCAGACACACAAAGTTGTAGATTTTTCTACAAAGCTGTACTGCTGAACGAATGACATGAGAAGTTTGTCCTATCCAAACTATGGAGAAGAAGGTGAAACAAAGCCCCTGAATACAGAATGTCTAAATTCGATTACCCTACAAACTGAAACTCAGTTTCAGCAGCCCAGATATACTGGATGTGTGTATGCCACAGACACACACACACAAACATGAAGGTCAGATTTCCATCTGGCCATACAGATCAAGCAGATAAATATCTGTCTATAGGTTCGTATGGCTGCTGAGCCACATATGAACACGTGTCTGATGCAGTTTCTCTCCAAACACAACTGCAACTGGATTCCTACAGTACTCCTGCAGGAGGAGTTTACTGACACCGCCCTGCAGTCCTCCCTGGGTGTATATGCACCAGTGTTTCTTAATGTAATTTAGATGCATCTCATATCTGCATTAAATCTTTTCTGTATTTAAGAGTCCACAGAGGGGGGAAAAAATAAAAAATTCTGCCATGCTACACTGTGTTGAGAGGCAATGTGTGACATTTACAACTTTAGCTGGTATTTTCTCAAGCTTGCGGCAATCTGGGCCCCTTTGTCTCAATGAGGACTGCTGACAATACCACTTTAGAGAAAGTGAGGGACGAATGTGGAAACTTCTCCTCAAACTGTGCAAACTCTCAGAAGCTGAAACAACCTTGGCATTTTAAAATTTAGAGGGTAGTTTTATCATTTTTTTTTCAACAGCTGTCGCACTTTAAAAACAGTGGGGACTGCTGACGACGCCAAATGAAGGACAAATCAGGAAACTTCGAGACAAAAAGTAATGAGTGAAGAGAGAATCATCAAACTTTTTGAGATGTGTCAGAAAATGTGTCATTATAAGAGGGAAAAAGTGCATCTCACTTTCATCACACCGTGACGGGTCCTTTGTTATAAAAGTTGCAACACTGAGGAAGCCGAAAGTGATTGGACTTACACTGACCAACAGTTCACTATAAGATCATGTCCAATCATATTTGATTAAATGATCTTAATCAGGGTCACATTCTTAGACCTCCTATTTTTCAGTATTTGTATGTTGGAGGAAATTCAGGAGATTGGATAGAGGAGTGACTTTCTAGCACAGTAAATAATTTGCATGCCTTTCAATTAAATCAATATTCCTATCATTAGTTCAACAGCAGTCTCCTTTTTGAGTATAAACCAGTCACACTGAGGATCTACTTCCCTGACCTTAAATACTTTTCTGTTGAAACAGATTTTTTTTAATGGATTGAATAAAAAATGTAATATTTAAGTTGTTTAACTGCAATCTAGTGTATTAGTTTTCAAACTTTTTTCACAGCCCTAAACTGAAACATAAACTACACTCCTGTCTAATAAGATTATGTCAGAAGATCCCCCATCTGATAAGCATCTTTCTTTCAGATGTATCACTACATTAAGTTTATTAAAGACATTATCAAGATTGTCATACATTCTTTTATTGCGTTACTTATTGCCCAAATGTAAGAAACACTAATTTGGCAAAGTCTGTGTTGACTCTGACTTTGTCTACACCTCCACCTTGATACACCATATCTGAGTCAAGCACTCTGCACTTCATTAGATTTCTGCAGGTATACAAGATCTGAAATCTAACCACTGCAGCACCACTCTGATCTTTACATGCCCGAGCAAACAGGGAAATCAGAGAGTGTAGAAGTTCTTGTTTGGGCACACTAGAAGATCAGATCTGTGCCATTAATTGTTAAAAAATTAGACCTTTTAATTATGCCTGTGGAAACCTTTGCAGCCTCTAATTTTCAGGTGCTATCATGCTCTCTTGACTCCATAGGAAGTCTCAGCTGAATTAATTAAGTCAATTAAAACTGAGTCACTGGGTGCACTCCAGCAATAAAAGGAGAGGAGGCTCACTATCTCGTGAGCAGATGCTCGGCTGTTGTTTACAGATGTCTAGTTTATTTCTGGAAAGAGATTTTAAATATGTCATCTATTTTGACGTACTCTGTAACTACTGCCTGTATTGTAGCCTCTACACACATCTGCATATCTTTATTGTGTGTGTGCTTCTGGCTGAGTGTCCATGACCCTGAAACTGTGAGGCTGTGAATGACAGGCTAACAATGGATATGATAATAGCAGCAAAATCCCGTTTTCATGCTTCCAAACATAATCACTACTTTTTCAGGACATTTCATTTGCGCCATTCAGGTTTTGGAGTAGACTTATTTGCAATTAAGTGAGCTGAAACTGTAAATAGAAACCACAGCTTCTTGTTAATTCACTCTCACTTATTCCACAATAGGTAGATGTGACAAACTTCTCATGCCAAATGTTTCTTTCTCTCTTTCAGTATTTAAGTTCTGGGGTACATCCACTGTGGATGAAGTGAATTGAGCCTCCAGCTGGAATATAGCACGTGTCATATAATGTGTTTCACGGACTAAATCAATTACATTTTCATCATCTGACACCCACTATTTGATATCATATGTGTAAAAGAATGGATTTGTGATGCATTGTTTGTAGGTATGACAGATCGATGGACTGAGACTGGATCTTTGAAAACATGAGGAACATAAATGACAATTCATTTGGACAATGCAAGTTAAAGCAAATGCCTGAAGTGTAAACCTAATGCTAGAATGTGTGTGCGTGGAGCGTGAATAAACAAACAAGAAACAGGCCTGAAGACACACACTGAAAGCAGTTACATCTGTGAACTAAACCGAGTGCAGCATCTTTCGAAAAAATAAAAATATTTTTGAGAGGACACTGCGAGAAATAACAAGCTTGGCAAGTGATCCGAAATAGGTAAATTTTCTTGGATCCGGCAGACTCACGGGTGTTAGCGCATTTTGACTTCAATCACCAGGAAATAAGCTGAATGCAAGGTCGCACTCGCTAAGCTTGTGTATTTGTTGCAGTGAGGTTCCAGCATTTATAAGCAAGATGTAACTTACTCTCTGCACACGAGGTATTTCTCAAACAATGGAGGAGCTCCATGGGGCGATAACTGTTGACAACAGTAATTGTGCATGTTGTCTTCATACTGTATCAGTTTGTCCTCTGCCCTAAATGACTGATTCTCCAACAGATCACATGTATGTGTATCTTTAAAAGAGGTGTGTTGAAACAGAGTCATGTGCATCAGATGGGTTGAAAGATGATGCGTGATAATGTGAGCAGTGGTGGAAACACAACACATCTTTTTAAAGAGAGTCAGAGAATCTGTCACATGTTGTTTCTGAAAGCTTACACTGTCTGCTATTGCACGTGACCAAGAAAGAAAAATAAGCCCATATTGAAATACTGTTAACTATTTGTGTACTATATAGTACACGTTAAAAGAACTGTACAGTATCTCAGAAAATTATATTGCAGTTTAATGGCTGAAAATAAAACCAGCAGCATGGCACCAGTGTTTCAGATGGACCACACTTCATTTTATGGATGTGAGCCTTTCTGTATATATTTTACAGTAATGGCAGTAGTCAGTATGAGCTTTCAGAAACAGCCACTGCTCCAACAATGGCAACAAAGTGGTGTCATTATGCGACACTAGAAACTTGGAGGTCCACAGGTAAACTGATCCCAACTATCTGGTTGGCTCGTATGTAGTCATGGCAACAGAAGAAACAACGGTATAGCATGTGGTCACACCTTCTGCTAACAGGGAGCGTGAAATATAAATGTGTATATACAAACACTCTGTAACCCTGTATTTATTTAGTCATTTTGTTGTCTTTTTAAAGATAGAAGTTTTTGAATAAAATTCTCTTTTTTGTATGACTCATTTTTCAAACCCACTTCAGACCCAAAAATTATTCATTTTTTTCATAACCCAGTCAGAAAAACACACTAGTGCAAAATTTGTGCGGTTTAAGAGTTTATATAAAGTTTATATTTTGGGGTCCCCAGCAGCAGTGGTTTGGGAAGTCCCATGGGGCCACTGGGTTTTTTTGAACATGGACTCTGTTCATCAATATCTTCACTGAAGAAAAATGCCAGTAGAGACAATTAGAGACAACTATATGCCTCTGTTTCCATAGCAACCTGTCCTTGTCTTTCTTTTCCAGCACGACTGACAGAGGTGTCTTTCCCTCCATTTGTCTGTGTCCGTCTGTCTAATATCTGTCTGTTCATCTGTTTGTTGAACTACTTCCGATTGTGTGGCTGGAGAGTATGCTGTAGTAAAAAAAGAAAAAAAAGAAAAAGAAAAGAAATCAGTCATAACTTGACTGATAATCCCGACCGCAACTTTGAGAAGACAAATCACTTCCTGGATTTGGCCACAGCTGATTGCAGCAGGCGATGATCTTGACAGCTTATTGCCTCCAGGCTTCCACTTGTTCAGCCACCAAGCACAGATTCCTGGCTAGTCCAAGAACAAGAATCAGTTGTCTGATTCTTTGATTGTATCAGACAGGCCTCTGGAAAACCAGTCCATTGTGTACACCAGTCCGGCAACTCAATTGGTTTTCTGGTTCAGCATAGTCTGCTGAGTGCTAGTGTGGAATATTGTATATAGCACTGATTTTAAGTGTGTAGTAACTCTATAGAATATTTGAAATTATCCAAAACTTGTCTAGAGCTAGTTCAAATGTTCTTCTACTGGCCAGGGCAAAATATCATTTGCAAACTCTTGATTTGGCATGTTTTAGCCTAATGATTTGCCAAATACTGTAAGTAGACATTGTCATAAAAGGCAATACAGTAAGTGGCAAGGACAATCACAGGAACCTATCTGGAAATCCAACAACTCAACTCATCTGACTGTGATTTTTCTGCTCTATTAAACCGTCTTCATTCTCCAAGTAGGCTAAAACATTTTTAAACTTATTTGCAACTGTTATTTGACCCTGACTTGGATAATTTTCTTTAAAGGAATTGGTCCGGTTGAAATTGTCACTGCATTTGGTTGACATCGTTACACCAGTCTGTACAGTCAGACTGTGTAAGCTGTCAGAGAGTTCAGTCCTGTCAAGTCCAGCGTGATGGAAATCCAGTGGGAGGTTTTTGGTCCAGCACCGATGATGGTTCTTCGTGTTGACATGTCTGAACCATCCAATCAGTATTTGATATCTTGAGGGGTTCGAGGGTGGAATAGTCTATGTGCTTCCCCTGAGGGTAAAACCTAGCATCAGTCGAACCCAAGTCTGGCCTGCAGCAGGAGAGTTAGTTAGCCTATACCACTGTGCAAATTTGGCATGGGGTATGGGGTTAGGTTGGGCAAACCACTACTGGAGGGTTTTTAAAGGGGCCATGTGACTTTGGCCCTTCATAAGGAGGTGGGATCGAATTTTGCAGAAGTTGTACTGACAGCATGGTTTGAAAGAAGTTCAATTAGTTGTACCATCGTTCTGTGTTTTTCGAGCCACATTGCTGTAGAAGAATTCTGGTCTCAGCATCGATCTCCAGAACAACAACATGTTGTCGTTGTCTACTCTCTTGTTCACTGGTTCCAACTTTGCTCTTTCAGGCTACCAGAAGAGGTGATGACCATGGTCACGTAGGAGGTGGAGCAGAGCTGCATTACTGTGCATATTATGCTGATGGAGGACCAGCATATTACAACACAGGCTGCTCACAGTGACGAGTCCAGATCTTAAGCTTGTTCTTTCTTCTCTGTTTGGTGAAACCACACCGCAGACTGCGACAGGGAGGTTGGACTGAACCACTGTATAGGTTGTGGCAAGTTTGTTGGACTATACCACAGTGCAGACTGTATTAAGTGTGGTATCGAATCGAACCGCTTTAGCCTCGGTAGGCTTCATGTTGGTGTCATACATTGGGTTTTCAAATGACGCCTGGCCATTGGAGCTCTCATGGCCGACATAGCCATTGAACTGGACCTTGGGACGTGTCCTGAAAAAAACAAGAAGGATTTGATAATGTTCATGGCAGATATTTGGTTTCACAAAGATATCATTGTAAAACTAAAAGGAAATCACATTACAACCAAATGAGCGCAGGCTTTTTAAACACCAAATGACACATAAAGACAGACTTAAAGACAGTTTAGGAAAACAAGATTAAGTTGCTCAAATTTGTCACCAAGGACACGGTTAGTCATCTTACAGTGACACAAACTGCAGCAAGTAGGTGATGTGTTGTATTTTTTAACATGGAGGATGAACCTAACCCTAAATAAAAAAACTAAATCTGTAGTCATGTCTTCCCTAAAATATCTAGTGTCAGAGGTGGTTTGGTCTGGGGGTATATTTTTAGAAGCACAGACGCTACTGAATAATCATAGAAATATTGTAGGAATACTAAACGCGTCAGTGTGTCTCTGTGATCCTCTCGCTCCTCCATCTACTATGTGTTGCTACCTGTCACTTTGATCATGAAGGTGACACTACTCTACAGGAGAAAAAAGGTGCAATTACAAGTCCATCAACTACGTCACCACCATGCAATACAAACAGCGTCATGGATTTTAACTTCTATCTCACACCAACCTCAGTAAGATTAAAAATCAATGAGTCAGGCAGACTGGACTAACATATCAACTAAATAACCCCTCTGCACTCTCTCTGCTACTAGGGGATGGAGTGGGAGGATGGGAGGTTAACAAGAGGGATATATTCTGGTCATTTTGATATGACTCATTATCCACCTAAAATTGACTACTGATGATAGCATGTGCTAAATCCAGTCATGATTTATCTTTATATGCAGAATTGGTACTGCTGAGCCAAGTAAGGAACAACACAGAAGTCTGCCCCATTATATAGTGTTTAGCTCAGTTGCTTGATCTTCTGGGACAACGACTGTCAGATGTAATGGCAATGAGCCCAAGTTAAAGATCCAGATACATTTCTATGTTATTCTGTGACGTTGGTGAATGAAACCAGAGCCAAAGGGAATATTCAATTCAAAATTGTCATGTGTTTTCTTTGCCGCTCTTTTGTTTGTTTGTGTTTAAAATTCCCCTTACGAAGCTTTAAGTTAACAGTTTTTAGCTGACTACAGGATAACAAAACGTATTTGAGCCAAAGTGAAAAGTTGACATTTTTATATTTGTGTAAAAAGTTAAAACATTTATTTTTAAAGGCCAGGCTGCATACACCTGCTTGTAATTCATGTTGCATGTCCTATTTAGCATTACCAATTTAAAAAGCACAGGTGTTCAGGGAAATTAAGAATGCATAAGTTGAACAATTAGTAACCATCAGAATGTCCTCGTTCTACACTTCAATTTTGAAAATTGACTTTACTTTTATAAAGTCAGGAACTGATTAGATTAGAAGAATGGAAGACTATTTAATTTAAGTTATTCGTGCAAAAACCTTAAATTAATAGTAATCAGTTTCCTCATTATTTTTAAGATATATAACTTACTTTATATCATTTTGTCTTATTTAATTAAACAACCAATTCAAACAAATGTCTAGTCAAAAAAGTAAAGTTAAATAAAGACTTCCCTATCCCTTTAGCTGTCTTGTTAGACATGCTCCTTGGCAGTTTTACCCCTGAGATTAAGGGCCAAAACTTAGTAAGAGCGTGTTTCTAGTAAAAATCTACAAATTGCAGGGAAAATTATGGCAAGAGCAAGAACATGAACCATAAGAACTGCCTGCTTCACTGGTTCAGCTGCCCAGTGCCCATCTGCTGCTCTAATGTTAGTGTGTCTCCATACACACTACCTGCCATCATCTTGCAAATGTTACCCAACAGTTTCATTGTAAAAGAATATATTATTACTCCATTTGCCTGAAAGAGGATTTTAAGAAATATACTGCAGGGGTTGAAACAGACACACGGTGAAATATAACTCCCCCCTCCTAATTCATCTGTTTGTCACAGATTACATTGGATAATCAGGTCCTATAATCCAGTTAGATATAATCACTTACTCCCAAACCCTGTGGAACTATTAGCAGGGAGGAGTGCTGCTGCTGAAACGCTGTTTGACTCTGACCTCATTAAGAGTGTGTGTACGTGTGTGTGTGTGCACACATTGGTAGAAATCCAACCCTGGGGAGTCACTAAGCCTACCCTACATGCTCAACCCATTACTTTACAAAACTGCACACACACCGACACACACCGCAGACCTCCCTGCGTGGCACTAGTTCAAATCGCTGCAGTAGTTTCTGCCGTTGTGGCTGTAGGTGCAATAGTTTAATTTTATTGGTAGGATTAATAACAGCACACATAATTGCTTTGACAGTATTACGGATATTGTGCAGACATGCTGGCCAAAGCAGAAGGAAACTGCAATGTATACACACACACACACACACACACACACACACACACACACACACACACACACACATACACCCACACACACACACACACACACACACACTTTGCTTTAAGATATTCATTTCAGGAAGTACATTGTTATGTGAAATCATTTCTATTTCTATTGGCTTGCCATTATGTAAGCAAAGTTAACATGACCATGCATCTACTGTTAAATCAAGATGAAAGTCATGACATTTACAGGTAACAGTAGAAACATTTGTTAAATAAAAACAGCAAAAATAAATATACAAACAACTACTTTCAATTTGATCAGTTAAAAGGATAATATTCTGTATTCGTTCTTGATGACATCATGCTGACAGAGAGATGACAATGAGATCAAAGACAGAATAAAATGCCCTCTGTCTCCTTTTAAATTACTGCTGTTTGACACAGTAGGGCTGCACTGCATTAAGAATATTACTTCCTGGGTATGAATGTCCCCCCAGTTACTTTTAGCTGATACAAGGAGCCTCCTTGTTCAATTTCCCTTTTGAAATTAATATTCACTTTGTTTCACACATTTTATTTTCACTTTCCAGAAATACAAAATAGTGTCAGACAAGGTTCAGGAAATTAGAATTTCATATTTTGGTCAATCGTGCAGCCTTACTAAACAGCAAGAAGAAAAATCTAGAAACTTAAAAGACGGGATGACGAGTTTGACGGAGGATGTGGCGGCGGGCGGAGGTCTGGTTGCTGTTCGAAACCAGATGAGTGTCAGTCTTACCTGCCGCCAGGCCCCCAGGTGTCTTTTGGTCTCTCATTGTCATCTGTGTCAGCAGACAATGTCCTGCATACAACCATCAGCTTTATTATACATCCACTAGCATTGCACACTGCACAAACTGGCAGGCAGGTAGTGTAAAACAGTGAAAAGTCATGTGATAGTAGTGTTACTAAACTAACAAAATGTGTTTCTACCTGGACATACAGTCTGAGATTCCTCCATAAATAACATCATAATACAAGACACCATGTTTCACTGCAGACTGAATACTGCAGCATACAGTCACCATCAATGACAAGCCAACAGGCTAACATGTAATTAGGACTATAGTTAGATGAGTACAATGACTTTATAAAACTCTGAGTGATGGAGAGCAGAGGTCAGAACATCCCTGATGTGGAAGTCTTAAACAGGAGATATAATGGTGACTTTTTACCCTCAATAAAGTTCTGGATTATCTGCCATCTTTAGTCTTTTGTGAACTTTCTAGGAAAAATAATTAAAACCAAAGGTCAGTCAGATTTAACCTTAATGGTGCGCTTCGAGTTTTAGAGCTATAATTATGTTTAAATATTTTTGTAAACCTGCCTGTTCTCCTAAAAAAATTCTTATCTTGTCCACTCAATATTATTCCAATAGTCTTTTGTAGAAAACAACGGGTATCACACATTTCCTCTATTCAGTTTAAAACCGAAGACTCACACAAATGATATTAAATAAAGAGAGAACATAAAGTATATCCTTACTTTCTTTACTACATGGGCAAATTACTCATCTGCCTGCTCCGATTAGATAATATGTAGTTATATTTCATCTCATTTGCATCAAAATTAAATTCAGTATACAGTTTCTAATGCCATTAAGGACGGTTGGCACAAGGTTAGATTATTGGGTAATGCTGAGCAACAATACCTACCTCAATGCTTCTTTGCACCTCATGTAAATACTTTAAATATCTTACTTAGTTAATTTAGTCTATTCATTCAATCAGACTTTTTTTGTGGCTGTGTACTTAACGTGCTGACTTGTTTGTGTCTGTGTACAACTACTCCATGTGCCCCTTCATTTGCGCCTTCCTTAAATTAGAGCCCGTGTCTCGAAATACAGTGTAATTTTGTGGAAGGAAACGGAGAAAAGGATTACACTACTGTGCAAGACTTTAATATTGTTTTTGTTGTCAGTGTAATGGATTCTTACAGTGAAGAAAAAAAGATTCAACCTGAAAAGAGTTTATTTATTGAAAGGTACTTTAAACTTTTTTTTTTGCATTCATCTTTTTGTTAGGTTGCTGTCTATTTTTCTTCCTCTGAAGGATAACCAAAAAGCCTCATTAACCACTTTAAAATACCTAAAGTGCTGCCATCGATAGCAGAAATATTTCAACGTCTCAAACATAAAAAATAAACACCATTGATATCTATAAAGCATCTCTGAATTACCCAAAGACAAACATGTTTCTTGGTTAGAGAGTGGGTGTCTCAATTGCATGAAGTAAATTACTAAATTAGACTAACAAGGAAATTAAGGACTAAGTTTCATCTGCATTACAAAACAATTCGAGGTGAATATGTTCTTACATTTATTCATTGGGTAAATCAGTAATAAAAATCAACTGATCGAGAAGTTGTCCATTACTTTTTGACTGAAGACACTTAACATTACTTCCATTGTTTTTGCAGAAATGTTAGCGATAGCAGGCAAAGCAAGAAGACAAACACTGTTTTGTATTCTACTCGATTTACACTGAGGATATACAGTAGCTTACCTGTGCTTGTAGAGGTAGAAGGCAAATCCAGACAGGATGAGGGCAAAGAAAGGGACTAAGATGGCCGCTGCCACAGAGCTGCTGTTTGTGTAGGGGTTGGACGGGTCCATTGCCATGGTTACAGGGCCTGGGGATACAGACACAGATAAAGCCACACGTGCATGAACACATTACAAGCAAACACCCTGTTGTGCAAAGTGTAATGGATGGTTCTCGCATTATTAGTCTGAACACTTGAGCTTCACTTCTCATGTTTACTCAGATCAAAATTAAATTTGTTTAATGCTAAAATAACAAAACCATTGGACTAAATATTTGAGTCTCTCCACAATGAGAATGACAATGTTTCCTATAAAGATTGAGGCTGTGCAGGTTGCTGCAATTGTTACTGGTGCAGATAGTTAAGGGCCGACCTACCTAGCCTCGTCAGATGGAACTTGCCAAAGTCTTTACTGTGAATATGCCCTTGGTAGACAAAAGTCTTCTGGTCTGATTCTGCAGTGACCTGAAAAACAAAACATATGGTTCTATATGAGCCAGAGAGAGAGAGATGCTGTACATGATTTTACAGCCTTTGATGGAGGTACAAAGGCTAGTTTGACAAAGTGGCAGTACGGAGGATCCTCAACGTGTCGACCAAAACCACAGCAGGAGTTTTCTAATAAGGTCTCATTTTAGTTCATTTAGTCTGTTTCTTATTTCACTGTGAGAACGGAGACAAATTTTTAATCAAAGTGTCAAAAAGTGGCTTAAGATTCGATCATAGGACGTACGTGACAGGTGTGGTGGTAGTGTGAAAAAATATTTTAAGAACAGACAGGTCATGTAATTACTTTCCTGTAAAGCTGGATGACAAATTCAAGCTCACACTATTCAGTTTAAGGCTGTCATCCATGAGGATTATAGCCGCAATTAAGTCTTATATACTGAACTACACATTATATACTGTACTTCATACAAAATGTCATTTTCTATTTTGTCATGTTTTGTGCTTAAAACAATCGATCAAACCAACTGCATCAATTTGGTGTACTCAAAAAATCAACTGTTTCCGTTAAGGATTTTCTATTCTGTCATTGTAAGTGCCTTCATCGGCAGTATCCCTTCACGTCCTGCACTCTGTCCTCGCTCCCTCCTTTTTACCATCTCTCGTTTGGAGATTGAAGCAGCAATGTTTTACCCTCGAATTGACAATTGAAATTTCATCTTATATCTGTAAAAAGATTTTTTCCAGGAATCACAAGTTTATAGCCTGACTCCTCTCCTCCTCCACTCCTTCCGTCATACGTGACATGATAAATTGGCTGTCAAAGTGTCTTCTTCCCTCCTTCTCACATCCTGTTCCCCTCTGTCCCTGCCTGCTACTATCTTTTACAATCCCACTGCTTCAATCCTCCCTCCCAACCTATTCCCTCAAACAGGATCAGATTGTTATTCCATTCTCCAGTTGTAGACATGATTTTCACAAGTCCCAGCTTCAACGTTCACATCAAACCAAGTTAAAAAGTCTAAATTGAACCGCACAGAGCTGACTTTCTATATTTTTACCCTCTGTATTGTTTTTCTTTACACTCTTAGTATTCAATATTTATACTAAATGTATGTAGATGATTGAATGCATTCATAGTCGACTTAAAGAAATTACAATTCTGCACATCAAAGAGAAATTTTGATAACAGAACAAAGGTGTATATATCAATGAAATAATATAACAATAATTTATCAATATCTGAGCTCCAGATGTTTGGTTTTTAAACCTTTTACCAGATTGTTAGCGGTAGTGGTATACAGCGGTAGTGGTATACATGCCATGGACACACCTTTTGTCATTCCATTGTTGTACTACCTGGTCATTGCTTGTAACTGTTTACTCCAGATGGATAAAATGTACACAGATGCAGTGTCTGTAACTCCAAACGCCAGAGATCTAGATCCAAACTCAGACATCTAGGACTTGGTTATGGATTTTTCCCTAAATTTCCTGTCCTATTACATTTTTCTAAATTCTGTTTTTTTTTTCTTTCTACAGTTTAGAGATATCCTTTAATTTTGTTTTGAATCTATCGATCAGTGATGGGCCCCAGAAATCCTGATCGGAGCACCCTTAGTTAAAGACAGTATACATCGTGGCTAGACTAAAACAAAAAGTGACAGCACTTCAACCATATTGTGTGCACAGTAGGAAAAGTATGTGCCTGGACTTCAGGCTTATGATGACATTTTGGCAACTTTATCTAATAGTGGTAATTTTATGGAATAACTAATTCCTCACACCCTTGATGTGGAAACAAAAGCTTCTCAGCAAACCTGTTCCTTTCTCTGTTTGAAAAGATGCTAATTAGAGTTCATTGTATTTCAAAATCTGTTTTGCATAATGTAACTGAGGATTTGACTGGAATTTTAATACACCTCTCTCTCAAAATCCCATCCACCAGAGTGGGCTTGGGCTGAGTAATTTGGTGTGGACCATACAAATTATTTGTTTACAGAGTAAGGCAGGGCAATAATTCAATATCATTTGTAGACTCTACTGATTTGTTCTCTTCCTGTTACTCATTTTAAAAGGCTTCATATAATAATATAAGTGTAAGTTTGTCTTACATATCCATCCATCGCCCAGTTGTCGTTTTTAAACTTGCTGAGGTAATGCTCTGTTGGCCCCTTCACCTGGTAGACCTTCAATAGCAGCTGGTTTTCCTCGGACTTGTAGGTACCTGTGTGAACAGGTATATAGAGCGGTACAAAGAATGGGGTCAGTGCCTGAACCTGGCATAATTTGAATGATGTGTCTACATATTTCTCATTTGTTTTTTCCTTTCAAAGGTTTCTCACATAATGACTGAACAAATAAAATAAATGTAACAAATGAACTATCACATTGAAGTGCTGAAGCTGCTATGATAAAAGAAGAAAAAGGAAAAAAAAAACTGGTTGTATGGAATCTCGTTTAAAACTTCAGTAGCAGTGAGGCTGCACATGTTCTTTAGGCAAAACTTAACAGTACCTCAGTGTCTACTTTTTACATTTGCGTTAACATTTGGACAAGGTTTTCTTTGTGTAAATGTGTGACTTTAATCTCAGGAATATGTGCTTCTTTTTCTCTCAAATTTATGAGTTTCATCTCAGGTTTAGTTCTTGGAATATTACCCCTCTCCTGCAGCTCCATACATTGTTTACATACAATGGCCTAATACAGTATCATACGTTTGTGTTGGTACTTGACATAAAAAAGACATTGAGGCAAAGCTTCCATTGGAGTTGACAAACAGACACAGACAGTCAGAGTGGTAGGCAAACAGACAGGTTGATTGACAAATAGTGAAAAGCAGACATGTCATTTTGAATTTTCATACTACATTTCCTTCACCATGCACCTGACACATGAGTGGGGAAAAAGTGACATTTACCCTTCAGCTACATGTCTCTTACTTGGTTAACTTTAGTGCCAACACAGAAACTGTTGCTGTTCAATATGACAAGTCAATTTGAAAGAAATATCACACTTTCAAAATAAAATAGTTTTATTCGTTGAGAGCTCTCGTCTCTTTCAACGGCCGAACGTCTTTCATGATCAATCTGAACTATTGATTGTGAAATCTCAAAACATGAACCATCAGTGTTAGTGGGGCACTATTTTGGAGGTTTTGACTCAGTACTGCAGCTTTATCTGTTTTGTGAACTTGCCAGTTATATAATAAACTCCATGTATCTACAGGATACGTGAATTAAAATTAAAATGCATCATGGTGGAGCACTGCTGTGGGAGGTTCTGTTACTCAGGTTTTAATTTGGCCCTTCAGACTGCTGTGCTAACTGCAGATGCACTGATGTAGAGGGGCCCAGTCGAATAACCTGCCAGGTGGTTCATAATTCCAACCAGTGCACCTGCATGTTATATTATTTAACATATCAATGACCAGTTATCCACTCTGTATGCTCTTCAGCTCTTGCAACTGCCTCACAGACTGTGAATGTTTATGAAAATGTTAATGTACTTGCGTGCAATATAAGGAATCACACCATTTCTTGTCTAGATATCAGTGATGCCTCTCTAATGAGTGTGAATGAAAGCTTTTTATTAACCTCATGTGTATCTACACCAACTGTAGGGATTTTGTTTGTATCGTTAACACCGCATTTTAAGTCTGTAAATCTTCAACTTCTGGGATGTGATTACTGTTTTTACCTCACTGACAACAACTGCGCTATTACAATGCCTCGTGTATTTTTGCTATTGTTGTAGTACCATATGTACTTACAATCATTTCACCATTTCTGCTTATCTTCAGGGTCACTGGGGCAAAGTATTTTCTATATCATGTACATTTTCAGCAAAGGAGGTTATGTTTTTGCCTGTGTTTGTTTGCTGGTTTATCAGATTACAAAAGACTTACAAAACAGATTTCCACAAAACTTAGATGGAGAATGGGTCCCCGCCCACAATAGACCACATTAACTTGTAGTGCAAATCCAGTTGATGGGACAGTTACAGGAGTTTTTCCTCAGCTTTTTAACACCGCCAGAGAGGGACGACTGATGATCTATATATATCTATGATTGATTACAATTTGAAGCAGGTCAAAATCCAAATATGTATTACTAGCTGATTAAAATGAATGTAATTTGATATTGGATTAAGCTTGACATAGCTCTGCAAGGTGACTGTTTGGCCTTGGAGGATGTATGACATTCTAGCTGGTTGGAGTAAAATGAATTTGAATGACAGTACATAAGAGCTGTGTTTTTTACCTGAGAGTCTGATTGACACTCCACTGGTCTCCAGTAATGTGACGTTAACTCTACCACTGGTAGTGTTGAACCCAGTAACTGTAAATGTAGTGGCTTGTCTCTTTCCCAGATACTCGTAAAAACCACTCCACTCAGAGTTTGGAGAGAACACGTCCACTGGAACTGTAATGGAGACACAGGAACAAAAACAGGAAGAAACTTAAAGCTTGTCTGAATTTAATTTGAAGAACAAAAGAATTGAACTGGTGGCAGCGTTGCTGTTAACTATCACCACTGGCTCAAAGCGTAAGCAGCAACATCAAGTGACTATCTTTAAAAGGATACATTTCAGTGACCTCAAGTTTAAAAGTCTCTACAGGGTCAGCATTAGGATTCCCCTTTTGTGTTTGCCAAGAAACAGACACAACACACCTACCTCTGGCTCCTTCATAATTTACTACTCCAGTGGGTTGGTCTCTGCCTGTCTGAATCCCACACTTACAGCTATGACTTATTCAAAAACTCAGCAGCTTCAGGGTTATTGAAAAAAATCACACAACTTTGGTCTTTTTCTGTGGTGTTAGTCTCTCCTCACTGGATTTTCTAAATGCATGTATTGATTATAAAATCCTACTTTAAACTTACAAGGTACTGCAACTGAATCTTTTTCACTGATTCATTTACTGAGTCTGAGCTTTTGTCCTATAGATCTAAAACAAGACAGAAGACATCCTCCCATAAGAGTCATTACTCAAGATCCTTGTGACGACCATTTTTAATAAAAGTCAGTATGATCAAAAGCATTTCAAGGACAAACTGCCATGGAAATATGCAAGTGCAAAATGAATACACACACACACACACACACACACACACACACACATATATATATATTAGGGCTGTCAAACGATTAATTTTTTTAATCGCGATTAATTGCATTTTGTCCATAGTTAACTCGCGATTAATCGCAAATTAATCGCAATTTTTTTGGCACTTTTTTTTTGTTCTAAATGTACCTTAATGTATTTTTTCATGTTCTTAATACTTTTAACAACATAAGAAAGGGCAAATATGCTTCGATTATGAAAATGTTTATTCAACACTTCAAATCATGCAGGAAAATAAATTCAGGGTTGTCTGCTTTTGGCGAGGGGTGGCAACGGGCTCTCTGTATCTGCCGTGTGTTTGGCTTGCAAGTGGTGTCCACTGACACTGCACGTTTTTCTTCTTCGCCTTTTTCACGCAGTGTGCTGCTTTCTGTCAGTCAGTATCTCATTGATGATCGCCATGGCTCCGGTGCAGCAAAACAATAAAAAGTACGACTTGAAATTCAAACTTTCTGTCGTGATATATTCAGAGGAAAACTCGGGAGAAGCAGCCGCTAGACGTTTCTCTGTTGACCCCAAGAGAGTGAGAGAAACGGAGCTTCAGCGTCTGTCCGAGGAGTACAGCAGCAGGGCCAGTCTGCCTGCGGGAGGGAGGAAGAAGGCTAGCGAGGAGCCTGAGATAAACATGCGGGAATGAGTTATCAGCAAACGGGCACGCCATGAGAGAGTGTCCCGCAAAATGATCAGGGCGATGGCGGAACAAATGTCCGCCACCGTGAGTGACAGCAGAGATGAGGAGTTTGCAGCGAGTGCTGCTTTTCAGTCTGCCGTGTTTTTAACGAACCGCCAACCCTGCTTCTTCTTCTTCTGATTCTCTTTCTTCTTCTTCTGCAACCCTCTGTCTCTGTATCAAAACTACAGGTGCCACCGATGGCCGTAAATCATACAATGCGCGTTTTTTTTTTTTTTTTATATAATGAGCGTTAAGCGCGCGTTAAAAAAATTAACCGCGTTAAGAGGACGTTGCGTTAAATCGTTATTAACGCGTTAACTTGGACAGCCCTAATATATATATAAATATATATATATATATATATATATATATACAGTACAGACCAAAAGTTTGGACACACCTTCTCATTCAATGAGTTTCCTTTCATTTCATGACTATTAACATTGTAGATTCACACTGAAGGCATCAAAACTATGAATTAACAGATGTGGAAATATGTACTTAACAAAAAAGTGTAAAACAACTGAAAATACACCTTATATTCTTGTTTCTTCAAAGTAGCCACCTTTTGCTCTGATTACTGCTTTGCACACCCTCTGCATTCTCTTGATGAGCTTCAAGAGGTAGTCACCTGAAATGGTTTTCACTTCACAGGTGTGCCCTGTCAGGTTTAATAAGTGGGATTTCTTGCCTTATAAATGGGGTTGGGACCATCAGTTGTGTTGTGCAGAAGTCAGGTGGATACACAGCTGATAGTCCTACTGAATAGACTGTTAGAATTTGTATTATGGCAAGAAAAAAGCAGCTAAGTAAAGAAAAACGAGTGGCCATCATTACTTTAAGAAATGAAGGTCAGTCAGTCCGAAAAATTGGAAAAACTTTGAAAGTGTCCCCAAGTGCAGTCGCAAAAACCATCAAGCGCTACAAAGAAACTGGCTCACATGAGGACCGCCCCAGGAAAGGAAGACCAAGAGTCACCTCTGCTGCGGAGGATAAGTTCATCCGAGTCACCAGCCTCAGAAATCGCAGGTTAACAGCAGCTCAGATTAGAGACCAGGTCAATGCCACACAGAGTTCTAGCAGCAGACACATCTCTAGAACAACTGTTAAGAGGAGACTGTGTGAATCAGGCCTTCATGGTAGAATAGCTGCTAGGAAACCACTGCTAAGGACAGGCAACAAGCAGAAGAGACTTGTTTGGGCTAAAGAACACAAGGAATGGACATTAGACCAGTGGAAATCTGTGCTTTGGTCTGATGAGTCCAAATTTGAGATCTTTGGTTCTAACCACCGTGTCTTTGTGCGACGCAGAAAAGGTGAACGGATGGACTCTACATGCCTGGTTCCCACCGTGAAGCATGGAGGAGGAGGTGTGATGGTGTGGGGGTGCTTTGCTGGTGACACTGTTGGGGATTTATTCAAAATTGAAGGCATACTGAACCAGCATGGCTACCACAGCATCTTGCAGCGGCATGCTATTCCATCCGGTTTGCGTTTAGTTGGACCATCATTTATTTTTCAACAGGACAATGACCCCAAACACACCTCCAGGCTGTGTAAGGGCTATTTGACCAAGAAGGAGAGTGATGGGGTGCTGCGCCAAATGACCTGGCCTCCACAGTCACCGGACCTGAACCCAATCGAGATGGTTTGGGGTGAGCTGGACCGCAGAGTGAAGGCAAAAGGGCCAACAAGTGCTAAGCATCTCTGGGAACTCCTTCAAAACTGTTGGAAGACCATTTCAGGTGACTACCTCTTGAAGCTCATCAAGAGAATGCCAAGAGTGTGCGAAGCAGTAATCAAAGTATATATATATATATATATATATATATATATATATATATATATATATATATATATATATATATATATATATATATATATATACTTACTGCACTTGCATGTTGCCATGGCAGTTTGTCCTTGAAATGCTTTTGATCATACTGACTTTCTTTAAACATGATCGTGTGTGTGTGTGTGTTGTAGCTTATTCTGCAGACCTCGGATCTTGTTCTTCTGGACATCTGAGTCTCCTCTGCTTTTGGGATTGACTTTCACTCCGACTGAAACAACAAATAGGAAAGACTTTAGCTCATTTGGCTTAATGAGAATATATTCAATATAGATAGGGTTGAGAAAGATGAAAGATTTAATGTGGGACAGGACTGAGAAAGTATTAATGTAGAAAATTAAAATCCAATTGACCATTACATTGACATTTGTCATTTCTGGGGTTCCACAGACAAAGATGAACCAAAACACAAAGCAGAAAACAGCTGCCGCTCTATTTCCTGTCTGATTATAAACCTGATTGTTTTGTTATGATACATCACAGCATTCATAGCCATCCGCTCCTTGTCTTTAGGTCTTTTAGGGCTGTGAGAATGTGGTAAAACAAATAATAAAACATCACCCGAGCATTCATGGAATGCCTGAGGCTGATTTAAAAGAGCATAGCAGTAAAATCAGGGTGATGATGTGTATTTATCTTAAACCATATGGGATGTGACATCCAGTTATATATTAGGCTCATCATCAGCTGATTTTATTCAAGCAGTGCTTTTTCAAGATAAGATCTGAATACCTTTACAGAGCGGGGGTTTGCCTGACCATCTCCCATCACTTTTGCAGGTTCGGTGCTCTGATCCCCCCGCCAAATAGAAGCCATCTTGACAGGTGTAGATCAGCGTATATCCCAAGGTAGGAAGGTCCATGGATCGAACATCTACATTACTGGGGGTCTCTGGCTGTCTGCATGAATGTGCTGAGTGATAGGGAAGAGACATGAACATCAACAAAGAAACACTATGATAAGGAGTCCACAGAGTAATAACAGACAACACCAGACAAAGTTAAATCTTACCTATGCACTCAGGTTGAGTGCCACTCCAGGTGAGGTTTTCTAGGCAAGTTCTTGTGGTGGACCCGAGGATGTGGTAGTTTTTGCGGCACTTGAAGGAAATCTTACTGCCAACCTACAGGATGTAAAAGCACAATAAACACTCCACTTTATCTGCTGTAAACAGCTTAGCTTCTAAAGAACTGCAACAGTTGTCATTAAATTCAAATCATCTTGCTGTCAATATACATTAAAGAAAATTGAATAAAAAACAAAAAAAACAAACAAAATACAAATACCCCCCCTGTTAAAATCATTTTATCTCTTTTAGTGGATGTCAGTGCTGCATAATGTGCTGGAGACCCATTCCTCTCTGTGCAAGGATGTCAGGGGAAATATGACATGTGGATTACATCCAATTATACCTCCACAAATTGAAGGATTTGCATGTTTGCTTAAATTCCACTATGAATTGTGTGGCCAATCTTTTCCATCAACAGGTTCTTATCTGTGTTCTAGACAGCCTGGTCCCTAAGATGAAAGAAAATATTGCCTCTCTCTTTCATCTGATAAATTCAGTCCCTAGAAATCTGGTTGCCTCTTCCAAACTAGTCTTCACACTAGGCCTGTTTGTAAAGACTTTGCTGGCTTGTTATTTCTTATTCTTATTTTAAATGAGATGGAGTTTATTATTCATCCACTTGGTCAACCTGCTCGCATCATTGCAACCCCATTGATACTTGAATACTTGCCTTGGTGCATCCTTAGATCACATAAAAGCAGTAAATTACTGGTGCTATTTATTTTCATTTACTCATAGTTACATCCTTTTAACAGCTCCTCCGCAAGTTGATTTTCTAAACATTGAAACCTGAACCTTCTGACTGACATAGCTCTGCAAGTTGCAATTTAACATTTGTTTGACTTTACATAGAGAAATGCATGCATTTTTGGTTTTACGTCAATTTAAGGATTACACAGTAGTGTTACTAAGTACAAAGTCAATGGATGTATTTCTTACCAGAAAGCCCTGGGCCATGACTGGGATACCGTAGGCTGGAGTTCCTGGGTCACGACAGCTGTTGAAGGCTGGGTCTTTACACACAGTCACGCGCACACACGCACACACACACACGAAGCATTGTGATATTTCATATATAAACTTACTGATGTTCTAAACACAGAACACTTACAATTGTTTTTTTTACTAAGATTAGTATATTGCAGCTATTAGAATCAGTCATAGTAAAAGTATTCCGGGTTTTAGGAGTCAGCAAAAGGCATTCTATGGACATAAATGTTGTATTAAAAAAAAATAAAAGCCTTCATCTGCCAAGTTACTGGAAGGACCATGAGTCAGATAAGTGTAAAGTGGATGAAAATTACATAACTGTATTAAAGTAGAAAGAACAACATTTTCCTCTGAAATGTTATTGAGTGTATACAGCCACACAAAATGGAAAATCTGAAGTGAGGTATTAGTTTGGCAAAAATGCAGAACAATGTTCTTTAATAGTTTCAACCCCAGTCAGAGCTTCTAGTACTCAAAATAATGCATAGGAAAAAAAAGACTACAATTATACAGCAGTAATTAAAGAAAGTTAGAAGAATTCAGTACTGGTCAGGACACGATGGTACCACCATGGATATATTTTATAGTTATCTATGACAGATGATACAGTTATTTATAGCCAGGGACATGACAGATGTTCTGTGATTGCCATGGTTTCGCTACAAGACTGCTTTTCCCCTTCAGCTGTTACACAATTATTCATCTTTTATCACAACTTGTTCCAAAATAAGCTTCATGCTTTTAGAACAGTTGCCACAAAAACCTTAAATTTCACATCAAAAAATGAGGGGCTGCTTTCCAAGATAAAATCTTTATAGAAAGCAAACACAGACATCAAAACTACACACTTCATCTATTGATTAGATAATATCTTCAGCTCTATCCGCACAGGAATACTAATGCTAAAATGAGCTCAAGACTAACCTCCCCAATCTTATTTACCAATAATCTCATTTCACAAAGTATTTTTCATTACTTGCTGATCAAATGTTTTTTCTTTGAAGTAAATTAAATATTTCAGATTTACATAAACCTGTCAATTCTATTATGTTGTTTTCTAATGTATGCATATTGTTCTGTGTCCAATGCAGCAGGGTGTTAGGCGTGTTATTGACTATGATATTCATTATTTTCTTCAAATTTGAGCACAAGCAAGGTTTGCGGTGTAAAAAGAAAATTTCATTCCCAGCTAGCGCTTTCATGTCAGTCGTGACAGAGTAATTTTTAAGAAATCTATTCGGCATTTTCTGGAGCTGACTGAAAATTAAAAATTGTAAGGGAATGTCACACCACAGTCATCTACCCTTCTTGTTCAATGCTAGTTCTCTGTAATGCAGTGTCACTACATACTGTAAATGCCATATGATGACATTTACTGTTTGTCACTGTAGGTTGTATGAACTGATCTGAATTTCCTTGACAATAACTTTAGCCTATAGTAAATAGCATGGTTTCTACCCAGTGCTAATCTAATCAAGGATTTGGCATGTATGGCAGTATACTGATTAGTTAAAACACATGTGGTCAAAGTGTGTTTGAGGCCAGAAGTGATTTTGTGTTCTTGTGGTAGTAGTTTTTTCATTACCTATGCAGGCTGGTTGCTGGCCACTCCAAATCCCATCAGCTTGACAAACTCTGGAGACAGAGCCTACCAGCAAGTAGGGTGTATGGCAGTAGAACCTGACCTCTGACCTGCATAGGGAAACACATATTTAATGACACACATAGAAAAATAACAATAAGAAGTAATGAGCAATAATAAAACATGGCTTTGTTTCTACCTGATCATTTTAAGCCCAGTTTGATGTATGTGTGACAGTTTTCTTCAGTTGTTTATCTAACCAGCTCACCTTTGGCTTACATTGTTCTCTTGTTTTGCTCACAAACCAAAATGCATTTTGTTCTTGCAATGTTTCAGAGTGACATCCAGACATTGGGCCAAAAAATGTCAAAATGTATTTTTAGCTACATTTTCAAACTTTAAAGAAACAACAACCCTTCCTGATGTGTTTCTACTATAAAGAGCGACTACACTGTACAAGTTACGAACCTTGTATTGTGAAGCATGCACATTAAGTCCCAATAATGATCAGCATCAATTTTAGTTTATACAGCCAATGTGACAATCCTGTTTGAGTGACAGTATGTCTGTAGGCATATAGTGATTAAAAAAGCAGACACAGCAGGCCGCCACAAGGTTTGCACAAATTATTTTAATCAAGCAAAGGTACTTCAGAAAGCCTCATAGCCTTTCTGCAACATTAATTGCGTGTTGTTATTGCACACCCATCTAAATTACCATAAATAAACAAATAAAAAAACTGTGTCGGTGTGAGTCTGCTATTGCTAAAACTAACTACTAACCGTAAGGAAAAGATGTTCCCCTCTCTGAATCCTCCTCCAGGAGAGCCCGGATCACCACACAGTGCAGCTTCAATGAGACAACAGACACATTCAGGACTTTGTGTGAACTGCTAACATTTCTGAAAAGGGAAACAGTTCAAGTAACTAAGCAGCAGCTCGCTAACTCACGCAGGCACTGTGGTACGTCTCCTGTCCACGTCCCATTCCCCTCACATGTCAACACAGAAGGCGTGGACATCTGATAACCATGGAAACAACTGTAGCTAACACTAGATCCCCATGAATAGTCGGTTCCTTCCACTTTCCCATGATGTACTTGAGGAGGAGGTCCACACTGGATCACTGAAACACACACAGATGTAAAAGATCACATATAGAAATTCTGATAGTCAGAATGACACTGCTGCCTCAGGAGCATGAAGGTCCTATTCTGTAATCTCTGCACTGGTCATTCCTGTGTGTGGGTGTGTGTGTGTGTGTACATATGTGTTGGTATACAACTTTCTGTTCTCTCCACCAGGTGCTCAGTTTTGCACTGACCAAATACAGCTGTTACCTGTGATTATAGGTGTGTTTTTGTTAGATTTAGTACCATCAGTCTTCTACAGAATGCACTGTTCTGATGAGGTGTTTCCAAAGAAGTAAGAGAGGAGCTTCTGTTGGTGCGGACTTTTGACCTGAACTTTCCAGATCTCTTACATGCACAAGAACCTACATAAATAAATCTCCTTTTAAATAATACAAACATTCATGTATCAACCATTATAATACAATACTTTCGGTACTTTTGATGCAAAACCGTTTTACCTACATAAAGATTTGAATACATGCATTTCTAAACTCTGATATTGCTCCTTCTAAGCACAAAACAGTTTAACAGTTTAAACAAATAGTATTCCACCAAGATCTAATATTGTTCCAGTGGGATATTTATACTTCATTTGATTCTTTGCTAACATCTGCAATTTTATCTTCAGCAGAGACAAATAAATCAACACCTAATAACATGATTAGATATCAGACTGTCAAAGTCACAAAGACAAAACAACAGTTTAGACCTGTCCCTGGTGGATATGTAGCCCAAAGATGTGAAAGATATGAACCCACAAACAAAACAATGAACCTTTGAAGGAACTGCAACATTTATAAAATCCAGACAGTGTCATATTCAGCATACACCAGGCAAAAGCAGGAAAACGCCAAATAATGCTGACCAAACAAGCCCCACTCTGGCCTTCCCCCTCTCTAATCTCTCATGTAGAGTAAACATGTGCCTCCTAAAATGCATTAACAATTTTATATGACAAAATGGCTCCACATGGGAGATGTGACATCAAGTCAAAAAAAAAGAAAAAAAAGAACAGCAAACGTAACTGTCAGCAGTGATGACCATATGGCTATTTACCATCTTAAAGCAGCAGATGACAGAGGTCACCGCGTTTTAGTTTCTTGGCATAAAGACAATCCTTGGTCACCATATGGACTGAGAGTTTCTGAAAGGACATTTGCATTTTCTGTGATGCCATTTCTGACTGGGAGCTAACTGTGATATTGTTTTTCTCAAGTCTGCTAAATTATAGGCTGGCAATATTATACAAAACACAACTTTCCCATCAACCTCCTTCTTTTGAAATGCTGTCCTACATTGGGGATTTTAGGAAGAAATACATATTTATGCTTGAGACTCACTATGAGGGATTGCTATTTATGTAATACTAATGATTCAGACAAACCTACAGCTACTTCGAAACTTGATTTCATAACAGTTCGTGTGCACAAATGCTGATATCAAACAGTCCAGTGGATCAAGCCGATTCATTTGCATTAAAAAAGCATCTGTTAAACACAGAGTATGAAGTGTACCATAATAATAACATACTGTTTAGACAGCTTCACAAGATTTTAAGAAACCACACTGTGCGTATACGATTGCAAGCACCTGTGTGTGTGTGTGTTTACACATGTACGCGTGTTGTGTGAGATGTCTATGCATATAACTTCATAACACCCTGATAAACATCTGTGTGTGCGTGCATGAGCCTAACTCCCTAAGATAATGATAACCATCTGCATGGTTTCAAACATCTAATAAAGTCAGTGTAATTCTCATCTAACCAGGAGACAGATGGTTTCACGCTCCATTCACTCTGCTATGATGATATACAGTGCACACAAGCATGCAGACAGTGAGAGAGACACAGATACACAGACATGCACACACAACTCATACGTGATGTGTATATAGTTAGCTGCAGCAATACGCAGGGGAAAAAAACATACAGATCAATTTATGGAGAGAAAGTTGTTCATAAATAATACTTAATATACACCATAAGGACATCCTCCTTCCATCTATGTTTGATTATTCCTACTTTCTGTAATTTGATTTGCTCTTGCCCTCTCCTTCCAATTCCTGATTTTCCCAATTAATCTTCTCATTTTGTCAGTCTCTTTGCTGTTTCTCTGTTGTATTACAACCTTTTGGAAGCAGAATCAAAGTGCCATTAACAAAAAATTGTTGGTATCAACTAAAATAACATCTTTTGTTTGTATCATCGTGGTTTCCAGGCAACTGTGGGTGCTCATAGCAAACTAATCAGCTGACTAATTCTAGCTTGGTTTGTCACCAGTGTCCTGAAGAAGCCTTGCTACTCCCCAAAGTCATCCTCCCAGACACGCAAAAAGGTGTTTGATTTCTCCTGTTAGTTTTCTCCACTCCACAACGTGTTCTGCTTACTGTTGGTCTCATTAAAACAAATCTACACACCTGCACACAAGACTTTTGCAAATCCACGTTCTTATATCTTGCCCTCAATTGTTATTAGTATTGTGACTCCAGTAACAATAGCTGGTGGCTGGCCGGCAGCTAGTGGGGATTCAAATAAATCATTAAGTGTTTTCTAAAAACAAGTTTGTTGTTCAGGATCAAACGCAAGCTGTCTAAAAATAGAATAAAACACTCTTATTGACTTCAGCAGGTAATATTCCAGAACAATATTTCTGCAGGTCTCTGATGCCCAAAGAACACTTGTGTCTGTAATTAAGGGTTTCTGAACTCTTTTATTTTCTCTTTGCGTGTCTCCTTTGTTATCAATAGACTGGGTTGGCTTCACATGAGTGTGGAGGAGTAACTCTCATCCCTGTTTGCTTGCACACCTTCGTTCTTCCCTCCGTCACTGCGATCGTTGACTTATTTTGCTTTCCCCACCCTTTGTTTCCTCTCACGTCTCTACACTCTGTTCTTTCTTACACTTTGGTCCCATGCCTCCGCTCCGTCTTCCTACTTTTTTCCCTCTAGCTCTTCTTCTTTTTCTCTGTTGCACCTTTCTTCCCCATCCTTCTGCCCCAGCTCCACTTCTCTTTTATGTTCTTTCATTGCTCTCTTGGTCTCACACCATTACTGCCTCTCCCTCCCTTTTCCCTCGTCTTTTAGGCATATCTCTCTTGGCGCTATTCACCCAGCCAACACATTTTATGGGCTTAATCCCTTTTCTCACTGTGTGTTTACAGGTTTCGGGGCAGGTATTGATTTACCTCTCTTTGTTTCTCCCATCACTCGCTTCCTCTCTCTCGCTTGCTGCTCTGTCGCTTACTCCTTATAGCCCCACTGATGGCTCATCACATTCTCTCTTAACCCCTTTTTATTCATCCACTTGACTCTCTCTCTCTTTGCACCGCCCATTTTCTTTCTTTCTTAATCTCTGCAATACTCTTTATTGTGTCTCCTTTAGCTGTTATCTAGTATATTCTTCCACTACACCTCTTCATCCCTTCGATTCTTCCTCTCCCTCTCTCCTCCTTTACTCCTTCTTTCTTTCCCTCCTTCCCCGACAATTCCACTGCATTGCTTGGCTTGCTCAATCTCTCCTTCCTCCTCACTTGATTCATTTAGCCTGTCAAGCTACACTGTTATGCCTTACAACTCCCTCATTCAATAAGTTCCTGTGTGTGCATGTGTGTGTGTCTGTGTGAAGGAAGCTGTTGTTCCAAAACAGGATCAAATGAAGACTTGTGGATTGTTTGAAGTGTGAGAAAAACTGAGGGGATGAAAACAGGGGAGCTGAGCAGAAACACATGAACAATAGAAGAACTTAAACAAGAGGAGAAAAGTGGGGAGCAAAGGAGGGCAAAGACGAAAAGACTGGGGAGGAACAAAAGGAAGAGAAACAAGGAGAGATAAAGGACTTGCAGCATTCTCACACCTTTATCTCTTCCATTATTCCCCTTTCCTTCTAATTTTCTTTTTTCAATTTCCGGCCTCAGTCTCATTCTCTATCACCTACAGTCTCTTTTACTCCTCTGTTTCCTTCTCTCTGCATCTCTCTATCTGGTTCCTCTCAGTAGCCTCTCTGCCGGCTTTCTAAGTTTTTCATCTCAGTTCAAAGCCTCTGCAACTGCAGGAGCCAGCAGGAGATTTTCTCTTTGTGGGAAGAAGCGGCAGGGAGGATCTCAGGAAACATTTCCTTTTACTGTTGTTGAGTATCACAGTCTAAACTCTAAATACGGGCTGTTGTAAAACTGTGACTCATTTCATTTTAATGCATTCTTTTTTATTTTTTATTTTCGTCTTTGTGTTTGTGGAAAAAAGAAGGGTGTCAGGAAATAAACCTTAATTTAACACTTGGTACATGCAAGGAGCAATGTTCAACTTCCCTTGGCCTTTGTCTAATGTAGTGTTGAAGTCGCAATCTGTTATTTTACTGAAGCAGCTCGAATTAAAACACTGTTATTTAAATTGTCTCTTGTTATTGTGTTTTTGCTTCAGTTGTACAGATCTTTAACAGTAACTGCCATTGTTATTCTTAAGTGTTAAGTACCTTGTTATTAGAATATTTCTGTCTCCCTGTGACTTGACACATTTACCACCTCCAGTTAAAGTTTTATATGGTGTTCAACTGCAGTGTACAATCTAAGAAAATGCTTTTGAATGTTTTTCCAGTAGCTTGCATCTCATAGACAGAGTTAAGTATCACTAAATCAAGGATAAAATGCTACTTAAAGCTGCTGTTGTTTTCGTTTTAGCTAACATCCTGTCTGTTTTGCAGTCCCCTCCTTCCTCTCTACGTCACCACCTGCACGATACCTTTCTTTTTTTTTGAGGCAGCTCTCTTTGCCTTTTTCTTTCTCCAAGACTTTTGCATCCCTTGGCCTGTTTGGCACTATTGGCCATCACGGGCAGTGCTGGAATTGGAACCTTTCTCTTTTTCACCATTGCCAGTATAGGTACCAGAGCAGGAGGATCCTGCTCACTGCATGTTACTTGAGCAGACGAGACCGCCTCTTTATGGAGTTCTCTTTCCTGATTGGATAAAGTGGGCAGGGGTAACAGAAAACGTGTTTATCTCTTGCATGAGCAGGGGGAGGAAAGACACAGTTACTGAAGTAACACTCAAACAGTGATTACTATTGGAATACAGACTTAATTAACACTTATTGTAATCAGAAAATAATGCTTACAGCAGCCTTAAAATCAAATATTCTTTAAATAATGTGATGTCAACATCATCTCTCAATTTTTCATTCATGTCATTAAAGTGGCTTGTCTACACGGCTAGTCTACATTTAAATTTTTATAAGATGACATGTAGTTTATTTTATGTGCTTTTTAACATGTTTGAGTCCCATTTTGTTTATTTAGTGGTGCTGCTGATGGTTGTTACTGAATCTACAAAACTATTTTTGAAAAGCAGTGTGATGTTTTCTGTTAGTTTTGTGTTTGTTCTTAATTGTAAAATGGCTCATGTAATGTACGTATTTTGGCCTTGGGTTTCTACTGTTTGTATTGTTTTTATGTTATTTTTTTGTATTTCTTATCTTTGTTTTCATAACTACATTGGCCTTGTTTTGGCACTGTAATTATGTAAAAGGATTTATTGAGTATTATTCAAAATACTTGATTTAATGAATGCTTATGCAAAATGTGTGCAAAACTGGCTATGTATATATATATTTCTTTACTTTGAACAATTATAATTACTGGCGCCATGGACATGAACAAACATAATCTGGACTGTAATCAATCAAATCAATTATTTTTTGGCATCACTTTGGCTGCAGTGAGTGTCAGCTCTTCTTACCTTTACAGCTGGGTTTGGTTTGGTTCCAGGTTCCATCTTTAGTGCAGCGCAGAAGGCTGCGTCCAGGTCCAGGTGGTTCCATCAGGTGACCAGGGTTACAGCGGTAGATCACTGTATGGTTGTAAGCAAACTCTCTCCCTAGATAGATCCCATTGGCTACTGGCCCAGGGTCCCCACAACTGATCACTGAAGAAGATGAGAGAAAGTTCGTGTGTCATGAATACTTAATGTGAAGTGTGTATTTTTCTGTCAGATGGTGTTGTTCCAGCAGTCCAACAGTAGTGTAGTAATGCACCAATAACTAATTGTGCTTTTGAATGTAGTCCGATGTTTTTATTTTTCCATGCTGGCCCTTTAACCTCTTCCTCCTGCTCAACTTTCTCGGAGACTGCCCATGCCAACTTCCCCGAAGCACAACCCTGCTTCATTTCACCTACCTCCCACCTTATTTCTCTCCTTCCACCAAAATCTCTGACTGGTTCTGTTAAGCTAAATAAGTGGAACTCTCAAAACAACAAATGTTCCTGCACAGCAGCAGATTGACCACCAGTCCATGCACAAATTATACATTTCCTCGATTGTTTACTAAAAAAATACTATTATGAATGCAACAAAATTGATACTATCTGCAGTGGTACTTGTAGTGTTATAGCTAAAAAATGCTAATGAAGCATAAAAATTACCACACCTCCTGCTAATAATGACAATAATGGTAACAATGAAGCAATTATATTGAGCCTATCATCTACCAGTGCAGTCTGGGGGCTGTCCTGTCCACGTCCCGTTTGTTGTGCAGTGTCTGGTGGTCAGGCCTGACGTTTTGAAGCCTTCCCAGCATGCGTAAGCCACCGAGCTGCCGAAGGTGATGCCATCACTGAAGACAATTCTGCCGTGTGCTGGGGTGCCAGGGTTACCACAGGATACAGCTGAGAAATGAGGAAATATTAAACAGCGGTGATTAATCACAGTGATAATATCAGTGTGAGCAATACTGTCTTGCTGTCACTCAAGGCTGATCAGCTGTGGGCTGCAATAATGAGATTATCACCGGAGTCAGCTGGAAATAACTCTAAATGTGTCCTGGAGGTAGTGAGGCTGATTAATAACTAAAGGTTGTTGGACTGATTCCCAGCACTGAATGGCAGATGTACAGTACTCCAGTTGTATGCTAGAGGCTGGTAATATAGCCTCAGCTAGTAATACAGCCTCAGGTGTAGCCCACTCATAAAAGGGTATTTTTGAAAAAGAAGTTTTAAAAAAAGCTCTCCATCAAGATAAGCATTTCAGCACTGAATCAAAAATAATCTACTTCCATTCAAACACCTGAAAATGCATTCCAAATCACCATTCATGTACACTGAGCATGCTGGCATAAACAGGAAGCAGATGGTATACTCTGCGTTGGTTTCTCAGTTACAGAAAACACTATGAACGATTTTTACTTTTACTTACTTATATACTATACTTATTTTTTTTGTTTTGATTACAGATACCAAGGCAACAGTATATTTTTTCCTGTAACAGGACAAACATGACGAGGCAGTTTTGTCTCTCTTTTCCATCATCGTATTCGAGTCTTTCTAAATATAGAGAATATTACATCTAGTCTGTCAGTGTACAAACTCAGATACTCCAATATCATAACATACTCCAGGTTCAAATTTTCCAATGAGGCTACATACACTGATAAGTCCCAATGAGGAAGTGAAAGTGGGTGTCTGCGTCATTGTTTAGAAAAAATCTCAGTTACTGCCTGCCAGAAGTAAACACTGATAACTGATAATCTGAAACTCTTCTGTATCCGTGGAGTAAAGGTAAATTTTCAATGAATGAAAGGTCAAAACGCACTGAAAAAGTTTGGTTTTAAGAAATTCCCATTTTGGTGTGAACCACGCATTAAACTGCACCAAGGGCAGGCCTCTGTTGCCAGGTTCGGCCCTTCTAAAAACCACGACATGCTGTCTGAAAATATGTATGGTGACCACGGTTTAGATGTCAAGATCACTGTGGTAAAACATCCAACGCTGGTGGGGAAGAAAATATGGAAAGAGGAAACATTGGCCATGCAGCAGGGTTGTAAAGCTAATTATCAGTCAGTTCTTGTGGACAGTGTCCTTCCTGAGTTATCTTGGGGAGAACAAAGTCTCAGCGATGAGAGCACGGACAATGCATATTGAGAATATGAGATCAGCTGTATGCTTGACATACAGCTTCCAATAAGCCACGCTGGTGTTTGTCTTCACAGCTTTTTCCACAGGCTCAACACTAAAGCCTCTAAAATCCATTGTTCCCACAGTGAATGTCAGGGTATCCCTTTTGTTTTTCTGGGACAAGAAGCAACAACAACTTTTTTTTTTTTTTTGGGGGGGGGGGGGGGAGAGGGATCCAAATCCATCCTACATTGTAAAACAAAACTGACACGAGAATGCAGATGGGGGGTGGCTACGTCTCCTTTCTGAACTACTGATTCATCAATCTTTAGTTTGCTGGCACAGCACATTAACAGAATAGACAGGAATTAGCAACCAACCACAGCACATTTCACTAATCAGATCATGACAGCTGACAGCCTTTAACAATCAAACACCTATTGATGCATTCATTAGTTAGAGCCCTTACAAGGCTCATCCAAGAGTGCGCGTGTCTACGTTTGTGTCTACGAGTATTATCAGTATACCTGCTGTGTGCAACAGTCCGTGCACGTGTGTGTGTTTTTACATGGATGTGTGTATGGATTTGTTTGTGTTTGTGTCCAAGTGATAGATGCCTCATCCTTTCTGAATCAGCTTTTAACCACTATTAGCTTAATGAAAAACAACTGTAGACAGACATAAATAATTAGTGTAACACAAACACAGACGCTGGCATGCACACACACAAACAGACACAACCTCTAAGGTGAAGGAAAAATTCGGTTGTTGTCATAGAGTCTCCATCGCACACTGTCTACAAGGCTGCACAACTACTTCAGTTAAGTTTGAAAGTCCTGTGTCTTGCATTTTTACTTTTTGGAGAAGGTTGAATTCTCTAAAATAAGATACAATCTGGAAATATTGATTGCTGGCATGAAGGAAAATCACATTATGGCTTTCTATTAACTTTCTGAATGATTTTAAGAAAGCAATTTCTAAGAGGTAATCGTGGCTATGTTAAATTTGTTTCTTTCACACTTATATCAACATTTGTACAGTATGTGTCATTTCACCTTCAGATTACATGTACAGGAGCTGACTGTCATGTCTGGAGGAGGGGATGATTGTGCGCCTTGTGAGGCTGCTGCCAAGCGGAAAGACAACTGTTCAAGGTGACATTTCAACATCTGTAAGGGCCAAACCACTGGATGTTTTTAATATGATGTCTGGACATTTTCCAGCTTTCTGGCTTCTGTGCCTATGCCTAACTAGACCTTAACCACAGCAATGTCACAATGAAAACTTAAATAAAAATGAAAAGTTGCAACATATCCATATGATACTTAAGCCCAATCCCAATGCACCCCCTGCCCCTGCCCTTTAGCCATATAACTAAAGTTTGTGTGTTTGTGCCTAGAGGTAGGGTCGCGATTACGGTAGTGTTACGTAATAGGGCTATATGGCCCTCCAAACCGAAGTTTTTCAGAGGCACATTTCAAACTGAGGGTAATGAGAATTCTCTTTTGTATTAATGTTTTTGTTCCTTTTCTTCAGCATAAGCATCAGTTACTAATAGTTTGCTGATGTCTCAGTGGCTAAATAGCTGACTAACATGACATTGATGATTTGCGTATGACATCCCCGTATTTTGATGTATTTAAATGTTGAACCTCCCCCTTTGATGGCATATGATGACTGAAATTTGCCTTAACTTCAGAATTGAAGTTGTTGCAGTTGCTACCACTCCTCTAATATCATTGCAGACTGGCAGTTTAGGTTGCAAGTCTGGCTGCAAGTTTTAGCCTATAAAGCACAGCTGGTAGCCACATGATAGTGTGAGGCTGTGTGCGAACTGTAACACAGGAGAAATCACCAAAGCTAAGGATGATCGGAAATGTCGGTGGTGTTTGTTTGCATAAACGCCATCAACAGCAACTGACGACGTAGGATCTTGAAGGGTTGTCCCAATTCATATAGGGAGATCTCAACCACTACCCCTAATAACTCTGTTGCAAGGCACAAGTTGGCAATCAAAAATGAGGGGAAGGATGAAAAATTGGGAGTGGGATTGCAGAAATGCGCAATACCAACATTCAATTGAGGATTTGCATTGCTTTTTTTATATGAATCAGCTGAAAATGACTGAACAAAATACATGGCATGTTAGTATGAAATGTTTTAAAGAAACGCTGCCATTTAGCAGACAAATACATTTAGATATGTGAGTAGATGCACTGCAGCTTTTTGACATTTATTTAATTGTGACTTTAATGCTTTTCAGTACTCTATATTTAGTATGATGATGGTAATACATCACGGAACACACTGAAATTGTATGACTCACTCTCTCACATTACTGCTTGAACAGCCCATTAATCTAACCAAATCTTAAGACTGCGTCGGACTACAATAGAGTTAATGTCAGCAGTGTTTTAATCAGCCTACCACACAAAGTTGGGAAAAGGAAGGCAACACAGGCAGCAGCTTAGGATTTCAGTGTCTCTACAGCACTATGAGGACTGATTTTAATTTTCCCTAAATTCCCAGGGGTTTAAAGAGTGTCTTTGAAAACTGCTGTTGAATAGGACGTTCTTTATTACTACAGCGCTGTGGCACATCCAGCTCAGTCAGTGAGGAGTGACACACTTCAATCCTTTGTATCTGGGGCGCACTGATATAAACATGCCCACATACATATACACACGCACACAAACTTGAGTCTTCATATTTGTGCCTCAAACAGCAAACTCCATAAACCTCATACACTATGTGAATTGTGAGGTCATTTTTTATTGAAAGACAATTGCACACTTTGAACATTTGTCAACATGTTAGATCACTACTTATGTCAAAATGGTAGAAAACATGCTTTTGTGTGTTGTGTGAATTACAGACAGTATAGACAGTGATTAACTGCATGTGCAGCCTATACACTTAAATAATGAACATAGCAAACATTTAAATACATATATAAACTAATTTTGACTTTATTACTTAAAACCATCTCAGTACATTGATATATACTATATCCAAACAATGTGTATGTGTTACCTACACAAAATATATAAATCACAACATACAGTGTATAATGTATGTAATGTTCTCTAAGCTATGTTTGGTGATGGATTAGTTGCTTACTGTCACTATCATGCCAAGTAGCCTGATGCTACTGTATTCTCCAAAGAAGCGATTAAGCTGTTCAACTTTGGATGCTGAGCTGATTTATTTTCAAATAAAATGCTGAATAATTAAGTCCACATGCCACAAATACACTGTGGGTTTATACCAAATCTGCACGGCTTCCTTTTACAGCAATGTTTATTTTTACAGCAGTGTTTAATAGTATCTGGGTTGGGACCCAAAGGTAACCTCAAATGAGACAAGGATAACTTGGTATCAAAATGCATGATGCTTTCTAACCAGACAGTTCAGCATATGCTATGTTGTCAAATCCAAGCCCGTTGCATAAAAGAAGCAGCAGTCTTTTTCTATAAAACAGGGTCAATAATGGTGCATATAAATAGAATACAGCACATGACAGCTCCATAAATATCTGTTTTGACTCGAGGAGAAATTCACTGCTTTGATATTTCAAGACTACAACTCCAAGTGTTATGATGATGCTTTTATACAGGCATCAAAAGATTTTTCTTTCAATAGAGTCAAATTTTATCAAACAACATGAGTCAGGCAGTGGTCAAGGAAGTATTCAGATCCTTCAATGAAGTATAAGTAGCAGTGCCCCACTGTAAAAATACTCCACTTCAGGTAAAAGTCCTGCATTCAAAACCTTATTTAAATAAAGGTATATACGTAATATAAACAAATTGCCTAAAACTATCAGAAGTAAAAGTACACATTGTGCAGATGAAATGGTCCCTGTTGGTGTTTTAGTATTATTTATGATGTTTTACTGCTGCATTAATGTGTATGTTGGATTCTACTGCTGTAGATGTTTAAGGCTGAGGTCATTTTTAATCTACAGCACTGCAGCATTTTCTATAAAATCAGCCCTTAGAGGAACACTAAATCCTTCAGTTTGCCACAAAAAGCAAATTTTAAAATCACCAAATTTGTAGATACATGGATTTAACTGGACAGAAAGGGTACAAAAAATGTATTCTTAAAAGAAACTAGTATCTAAAGTGGTTTAAAATGTTGTACTGTAAAATATTAAGATCAAAATGTCTAAATATTTAGATGTAGTAGAATAGAGGTCTTAAGTTCCATAAAACTAATATACTTATGCAAAGTACAAGTACTTTGAATTTGTACGCTGGCAAGATGGCCCTTGCCTTAAACTGCGCTGTCTGTAAACTAGAAAGGTGCAACATTTTTTTTCATAAATATATATCCAGAGAAAACAGAGAAAAAGGACTGTGGCATTTCCATTTGCTCAAAAGTTAGACATCCTACAACAACCAGGATGCACTGTGATGCACCGGATCACTGAACACTCCTGCTGATGTACTGCAACTAACAGTATCGTATTACAGCTGAACAAAAAGCACAGCAAATGTGCTTTTGAAAACTTTTTAGGTGAGAATAGATAACAAACAGGATCGTGGTTCATGTTTTTTCAAATTGTGAGAGGGGCTCTCTCCCTCAATGCAACTACACTCTTTGTGTCTGTGGATGCTGGCATCCAAAAATGCCGAAGTACATTGTGTAGTTAACACATTTGGCAGATTTTTGCTGGCATAGGAGTTGGGGGCTCTCGGTGCAGATAAAATTGCAGTGATACACAGCTGGTTGAAAATCTGTCCAAGTACAGTAAGGAAAATGTACATAGCTACACTACACTACTGGAGTCATGTGAAGTCACTGACATGCTTTCCTACCTTGACAGACAGGCTGCGTGCCGCTCCAGGTGCCGTTGTGAAGGCAGGTCCTCTCCGCTGAGCCACTAAGACTATATCCTGCCTCACAGCTGAAACGCAGCAGGCTCTTGGTTTTAAATTCTTCCCCTCCCAGACGGGCACCATGGGGAGGCATCCCTGGGTCTCCACAGATTCCTGGACTTATACCTATAGAGAGGAATTAGACATTAAGTTAATATACCATTCCAACAGCCCGACACACATACACCACTGAAGCAACCAAGGACTTCTCACACAGTGCTAGGAGATATACTAGAAACACATGTAACCACATGCACAGAAACTCTGAATACACTCGATGTACTTAACGTGAAACAACAGCTGCACTCAGATGATGTCCATTAGGCTCCTTACTGGCTTTATGTAACTCCATGTTAAAACACAGGGTTAAGTTGTCTCTCACTGGGGGCCAGCATGCTAAAAAGATATGCGTGCATCCATGCTACAGCCTTAGGGTCAATAAAAAAGCATTTGTGATGTTGGAAATGCACAAATATTTTGCCTACTCAGTCTTTTCATATACAGTGACACACACACACAAACACACACACGCACACACACATACACACACACCACCCCATATATATAGTAAAGGCACACATCCAGACACACAAACTTTGCAAAACTGTACTTTGCATTTAGGCTATACCAAATTGTTCTAGCATTAAAAGCACTGAGCGTGTCACAATTTTAGGAGCTTAAATTCCATCGGTGGGGATTTGTGAGTTTAACAGGGTACAGCTCCAAATGTGGCGTCTTGCATCTCAATGAGGTCTTCAGCTGCAGGATGGATTCTGCCCCGCTGAGCATTCTATTCTGAGGCCAGCAGAGTAAGCTTATTGCATTTCAGCTGTTGAGACAGTTGATGCTGAGTTTGGAAACGATCAGTTGTAGTGTTGTGGGATCTGCGTAAGCCTACTGTAGAGCAGCACTTAGAACCTGAGTAGTAAAAACACCTCATTTTCTCCTGGATGTTTTTTACACATGCAGCTCAAGCCGGGTTACATAGAGTTCAACAGATTATTTTTTTTTTATGATTTGTATTTCTAAACTGAGGCTCTTTAAATGTATTCTTCTTCTCATAAAATTGAAGATTGGTAAGAAGCACAAGGCTTTTCAAAATCAGTCAATTTCTCTGTATTTGTAGATTAATTTCTTGTATTAATAATGACAATTCCATCTTTTCAAGATATCGACATGGCATGACTGTCAAATGGTGATGTAGTTAACACAATGCACACTTTAGACCTAGCAACAGCAATGAAATCACTGAAATTGTTATATTGCTGTGATAAAGAATGTTGAAAAATATTGACATGCTTTCTTAAAATACTTTTGTGTGAAAAAAAGAATGTAATGTGCAAGGAGTGGAGCAGACAGTTATCAGTAAGCTCACTATAGTTTGTCACTTCGTAAATGTGTTAATTTCAATTCTCCTGTAATGCTTGCCCATGTGGCTAGATTTAGACCTCTGTGCCATTTCACAAGTTGTGAAGAGTAACCTTCTGCTGTAGTGAGTGGGGGTCTATTAGAAAGTCAAACACTTTCATTATCTGAATAGTTCATTATACCCACTGATCTAAAAGTTTAAGAGGTGAGTGCTGAAATGTATATGGAAGTCTGAAACACACAGGAAGCCAGACTGTGACCATATTCTCTGGTCAGTTCTTGTTACTTCATGTTATTGTCATATAGCACAGTACAGCCTACAGCTGACATTATGCAGTGTGTGATGCTGGAACAACAACACACTGGAGATATCTTAATACTGACATTCTTCTGAGATATGGCTCATTCTTGTTACACCAGATGGGATGATACTATTTTTTGACAGCTGAACCAGTTTTTATCTCTTTCCTCACTAACTCAACAGAGGTTTTGTTGTTTTGTCATTTTTTTATTTGTAAAAACTTGATCTATGAATAGCATCACCTACTGGTAAGCTTACTGTGGCAACTGTTTCGATGGTTGAAGATATACATATAGTATAGAGGCTTCTCTGCAAATGCTTTCATGAAAATCTAATTTCTTGTAATCTCATGACACACATTTCACTGTCGCAGTGTAGATGCTGGTGATTTCAGTGGGTGTGATTGCTGGATTATTGCTTTAGATTTAGAGACGTGCTGTGAAACGGATAGCCGACGTGCCTTCCATTTAGAATAGGCTGTATCAACATGCATGACAGCATAACTGACTAAATGTCTACTCTCTGCAATTCTACCAGCTGGAAACCAGTCAGCATGCTGCTTTATTGACCAGTGTGCCTTTACCAGTGCAGTACGGTGGCGCTCCACTCCATGTGCCATCCTCCTGGCAGTGGCGAGTCGCGTTGCCCACCAGCACCCCTCCAGGCAGACAGGAGTACTGCATCACTGAACTGTACGTCCAGCTGCGGGTTCCAGACACTACTGCATTAGGGGGTACACCGGGGTCACCACAGGAAATAGCTGGAGAGACAATGACAGATTGAGAGAGAGAGAAAGAGAGCGAGAGAGGGGACGGAAGTGTTAGTGTCTGATTGTGTCCAACTATAGATTCCAGATACTCCTGCATTAGATGGTGCAGCTGGGTCATTGTGGGAGGCAGCCAGAGGGAGCGGGTGACAGCAAGGGAGGGGCAGGATTAACACAAGTGTTTGTTGTTTTTGTGTGCCTGTTTACGTACGCACACAGGGAATAGAAAAAGAAAGATCGCTCTGTGAACTACATCAAAGATTAAATACATTTTTGCAATTATGCTGTCTAAAATACACAGATAGCAGTGTGGAGAAAATGTTTTATCTAATCTTTTTTTTCTGAATTTGAAACACTTCTGATGTCTTTTAAGTAACAATTTACCAGACATAGTTTCTACCAATATGCTATCAATCTAAATATTGAACAGTAGATTTTGTTTGTTTACTCTTTCCTTTTTGTAGTTTTGCCTTTATCTGATGTACTGTAGAGATAGACAGTAAATGTGGGCACAGAGTATTGAGGACTGAAACTTCCAAATTCAGAATTAAGATGTCCCACCAAAGACGCTGTAGTGCACGCTATGCTTTTCCAATATTTACAATATAACTCGCACAGCTTTACTTGCACTGTATGGTGGTATAAAGTCATGCCAGTAAAGCTTATTTTTATTGAGTTTAATTGAATTGCCTGAGAGAGAAAGAAAGAACCAATAACTCATCTCAAATTAAATTCCCTTTAGCTAGAAAACATAGAGGGAGTCTTTCTCCTCTCTCCCTCTCCTTTGTAGAGAACTAGTAGAAATCGTTCCATGGCGTTAAAGCATTGGACATCAGTGAAAAGAATCTTCTAGGTTTTTCTTCAATTTTGAAAAAATCGACGTTTTACAGAGCACAGGTTTCTGGAGGACACAGATATGAAACTGCTCTCGATTTTCTATTTCTGCCAAATGACTGGTCCTCCAATATCTCCCCTTACCCCCTAAATTATATTACTCCATCCTCTCCTTGCCCCTCAGTGTTCGCCCCTCTCCCCCCAATTTCGATAAGACCTTGTTTCTCGAATGTAATGTAGCGTCTACCCCTCTCTCCCTCTCTGTCTGATTCCTCATCTCTACCTCTTTGTTACAATGTCGTCGTCCTGGTTGCCTCTCTGTGTTTCTCTCTCTATCTCTGAATCAGTCTCCTTCTCTCTATCGCTCTCAAGTTTAATCTCTGTGTTTCTATCAGCCATGGTAGCTCTCTGACAGGAACGCCTATTGCCCTAAGAGACACACGCTCCCCTTTTTATCTGCACACACACACACACACACACACACACACACACACACACACACACACACACACACACACACACACACACACACACACACACACACACACAAACATGCTCAAACCTTTAAGCCTCTTTCTTTCAATCTCTTGCCTTCCTTTTATGATTACTCCCTCCCATTTTCCACCTTGAACCCCTTTCTTATTCTCTCAGTTTCTCTTTCGCTCCTCATCTTCTTCCCACTGGTTTCCTCAAGCCATTTCACTTCTGTAATGGCTTTCCTCACAAGTATAAAGAAAAATAATAGAAATCCACCGATGACAAACTTTTGTGGACTTTTTTTTCATCTGATGAATTCTGAAAAGTTGTAACCTGTTCACAATATGATAAATATTTTCATTACAGGCCTATGAATGTTAATCTATTGCTCGTTCTGTCTCTGCTTCTGTCTCATTTGTCTCTCACACATGTATCGTCAATACAACCTGTATTTGTCTTTCCATACCTAGGCAATGAGGGATCGGTCGGTCCCATCGTCCATCATGCTGGCATGTGAGGAGAGCTGAGCCCAGGAGGTAGAAGCCTCGTTTACAGTGGATGGCCACAGTTACACCATAGCTGAAGACTTCTGGATAACGTAGGCCAGACTGGCGAACGCCATTTTCCACCAGGCCAGGGTCCGAACAGTTCACCACTGCAGGAGAGAGCAGAAGACATTGTGTGACAATTTAAATAATTCTTATGGGCAGGAAAGGTTCTTCATTTGGTTTTGGTCCAATGGGTTCAAATGGATATTGATGGCTTTGGATTGTGCTGAAGGAAGAGAAGAGAAGAGAAGAGAAGAGAAGAGAAGAGAAGAGAAGAGAAGAGAAGAGAAGAGAAGAGAAGAGAAGAGAAGAGAAGAGAGGAGAAGAGAAGAGACACATGATTTCACTACTTCCTATTTAACTGACACTCAACAGTTTACTCTGAAGTGAGCAGTAAATTGAGATTAATTGAGAGGACACTTATTAATGATTATCATCTTGTTTCATCATTGACAGGTGCACTATGAGACAAGCTGCATTATGCTACTGTCATAATATGCCACAGATGCCACTTTTTCTTCAATTGTGGGAATTTGTATGGGCACTATTTATTTATTTCGTGCTCAAAATTGTGGGCCATGAATTCAGTGCACTATACAGTAAATTGGGAGCGAACATTTACAGAACAAACAGGATGTGTTTTTCTTCTTTTTAGGGCACTAAACCCTGTCAGAAATTCAGGTTGTCATTGTTTCTCTGCTCTGGTCTTTTCTAAACTTCTCTTTCTCACACACACTGCCTTGTTTTATGGAGTTTTCTACTCTCTCCTCTGGTCCTTTCTACTCTAACTCTACTCTGCTCTCTGGATGGATGCCAGTCGAATATAAGTGGAGTTTTATTTTCCATATGTCACTGGGGAGACTGACATTCACTCAAATTCAAGTCCATGGGGGACTTGGATATGTGTATGTGTATGTGTTTGTGTGTGTGTGTGTGTGTGTGTGTGTGTGTGTGTGTAGGTGGTTGGGTGTGTGCGTGAGTCTGGCGCCCTATGGGAACAAAGAAAGTTTCAGACTCATAATTGACAGCTGCTGCTGGGAGGGAGGGGGAGGGAGAGGACAGAAAAAGTGAGGGAGATGGAGAAAGCAAGCAAGCGAGGACAAATCCCCTCAATGGAAAACCCATGTGAGCAACTATGTCGTATTGATCTGTTCTCATGACTGTGCTGAATACGTGTGTGTGTTTGTGTGTGTGTGTGTGTGTGTGTGTGTGTGCGTGTGTGTGCGTCTTTTAGTATATCATAACTTTTCCACAACCAGAGGTCTGGGGAGGCTTGTAGTCTAACGACCACGCATGGTTAGCCGAGGAAAGGAATGTGTCTCTGGACATGTACCCAACTGTGTGTGTTTGTGTGTGCGCATGACACACACACACACACACGCACACGCACACACACACACACGCGCACGCACCACTCTGATTGTGGCTAAATACAGCTCTATATTAAGTATGTGTTTACGCTACGATTATTCAGTTCTCAATTTTACAGTCTGCTGGCAACCGATTTAGCCAAAAATGTTCCAGTTGACATACTGTAGCTTGAAGCAAATCAGGCCAACAAATGCTGAATACATGCTGACTGTCTAATATGCATAACTTAAATGGAAAATCCTTTGTGCTGTACAGCCTGTGTCTTATTTAAGTCATAGTGGTCATCACTCAATTTGTTTGTGATGACATTTTACTCACCAGCTGCTAGAATCTGAAAGGTGTAGGTATTGGAAAACTCTATTACATTCATCCACTGCAGTGATACAACTACTTTTTCTTGTTTTTATATATACAATATACACTGTATACCAGGGGTGAAAGGGAGGAAAAACCTTATGTCTCCTCTGGACTGTAAACCTTATTGAAGCATTTAGAGGGATGTACGGGGCAATAAGTCTGTAAGTCTGTGTTAATACTCATATTTGTGACCTTTGCAGACAGGTAGGGGGCTGCTCCACTGCCCGTTGAGTCGGCACTGAGCACGAGCGTTTCCACTGAGGACATGACCTCTGTTACAGGTGAAGTTGACAACATCATTGAGGTTGAACTCGCTGCCATTGGTCCGCCCGTTGGCTGGGTTGCCAGGGTGACCACAGGTAATAGCTGAGGGAGTAGAGATAGGTATAATGAGAAACTGGAGTTGTGGAAAAAGTGTTATGTGCAGCATTGTGTTTGTAATATTTTTCCAAGTAGAGACTGCAGGGATAGTCATTGAAACAACAATTTAAATCCTGAAAAATGTGTTATTTCCTTTACGACTCTTGTGCATAATGGATTTACTTAATATAGGAAAATCTTTTCAGCTTTTCAGATTTAATGGAAGAACAATAAATCATCATACAATGCAGATGAACTACAGTGGTTTTGATTCCACAAAGCACTTACGGACGCAGACGGGTGTTGTTCCAGACCACCGGTGGTCTTGCTGACAGATTCTGACTGATGTGCCGATTAGGCGATATCCTAACATGCACTGGTACACCACTGTGTCACGGTAACTGGAGCCATCTCCACTAATGTGGCCATTGACTATAGGATCTGGAGAGTCACAGTGGCCAGCTAGAAGAGACAAAATATAGAGATTAATTCAGTCTAATGAAAAACAACTTTAAAAACATCTACTCTTTTTCATTGTCCCAACCATTAGACTGCCAGACGATTTTAGAAGCTGCCTCAATACTTAAACATCTGAATGTTTGGAGTGTGGCATCATCTGTGCATCTACAAATCAATGTTCAAAGACAGCACAGCTCTGTGACTGCAGTCTTAACCATGCAGCAATTACAGATGCTCAAATGGTCGGTTAAAATCAGAACATTTTAAATGATCTGTCTGCGTTCTCTAAGTGGCCTTGAAGTACCACGTCCTTTCATGATTTCTTAAAACTCAAGCACATAAATTGCAGGACACATCTTGAGAGCTTAGGTGTGGAGAATCATTGGATTGTATTCAATACCATTTCAGTTGTTAAAAGACTAATCACCCGCATTTCACAGTCAATCCCTGGCTTCATGTTTCCGTGCCTCATGAACTCAGTGACTACGGGCCCAGAACTTTTTCATCTATTTGGCATTTAATATAGTTTTTTTTCTCAACTATCTCAAATGATTAATGCTGCAAAAAAGGCATCTAGAACATTTATTCTTTTTGCAGAACTCATTTGGGATTACTGCGGATGAAATGCAGATATCTCTACACTTTTCTAAACGCCATCCACTCAAAATCAATATCCAAGAAGTGTTATTTTACAATTGCTCAAACACACCACATAGAATATTAATATTAATACAAAATTGTTCATATCAGTGCACATGTCTGAGCTTTATTCTAAAGCAAACTGTGATGTATTGTGGCATAATAATTGTGCCTCCTGAATACACAGAGGATTGTGTGAAAAGCTACACGCCGACATTTAAGCCTTTCCAAAATGTGAGGAACACATTTTTGCTTCCTTTAAAGGGTAACTTTGCTATGGAGATGATTGTGGAACTTTAGCGCAAGAGCTCCAGCGTGAAAGTTATTGAGTGAATATCTATTTAGAAGAAAACATTTGAGACCAATTAACATTATATTATTTTTTTGGTTGCATTTAAGCTAAAAATGAAAACGATGAACTCAATACAAAGATGAAAATGCTTCCTGAGAAGGAACTTCGTATGGGGAAATAAATGGTATCTAAACACATAAAAAAAACTATTTTAATGATTATAGTGATTATTATAAAATACATAAGTTATAATTCATTATATTCTTCAGAGTCCCTATCACAGATATATCTCTTATGTCGGATATATTATATAATGTAGATAACTTATTATTATTAACTTGCCAGTGAATTTTATTGTTTCAGGGCACTAATTTCATTTTGGACCATAAAATGTATTGTTAAACTGTAAAGTAACCTGGCTCCATTACATATGCTTGATAACCACACACACACACACACACACACACACACACACACACACACACACACACACACACACACATATATGTAAAAAGAAGAATATTGGGTGATTGATATCGATATGAGCATTTTTGATTCCCTAACATCTGTATCAGCATCAGCCCCATAAATCCAGCTGTGTTGGGCTCTAATATTTTTATACTGTGTAATCTATAGATATTCTATAGATATACATACATCATATTGTATCGAGAGTGAATGCTAAAGTTTTTTTTAAATCTGTGAATTAAGTATACTTTGCCTTTTAACCTTGTTAGCATCCAAATTACAGAATAATAATGTAAAGGTGGGCACGCCTTGATTCATACACTCATCACATAAAATGTGCATTTTATTCAGGCATGTAACTCCAAGGCTGAATCACTGGAGTAGAATGTGCATGCAAAATCAGGATTAATCATTTCTGGTCAGTGCCTACTGAAGGTCTAAATCAAGCCCTTAATGTATTAAGTAATAAAATGTCTCTGTAGCAGTTCATTTAACTCACTGAGGCATGTGCACAGTTTATCTTACTTATTGCTGCTCTTATTTCCAAGGACCTTACCTAGACACCTGTAGCAACCCCATGTATTAATAAAGCACAGGTATAAAATGATTACACATTTCCATTAAAGTCTACACACAGTTTAGCCTCTCAACAGTAGTTGTACGAGATATAGTGACCACTACTCACGGCAGAAAAATAGGAAGATTTTCCTATCACATTATACTGTTTGCTTTTTCATGTTCTCTATTGGATGCTTTATCGTATAGGCTGAAAGTACAGCCAGTCTAACTGGTGATACCAGGTACTAATCAGATAGAATGTCATAGAGAAATGTACCAGAATGATACCATTCATATGGCACGCAAAATTAGTCCTTTCAGTTCAATAAGTGTGCCCTTTCTTCTGGTTTCATTCCCAACACAATGTACTGTATATCCTATCACAGCTAAAGGACCTTACCTAGACACCTGGTCTCTGCACCACTCCATAGACCATCAGCACCACACTCTCTGACATGTGACCCCACCAGCGTGTAACCATGGTTACACATAAAGATTGCAGTAGCTCCAAATGTGGTCAGCGTCCCAAGTTTGGTCCCAAAGGCTGGAGATGGAAGCTCACCGCAGGAGATGACTACAAAATAAAACGCAGATGTTAAGACCATGTCATCACAGAACGACATTGGAAATTATATATTATATAACATTAAAGGGCAACTAGTTCTACTGACTGTGTTTTAAAAAATCTGGATATGAAGTGAATTTTATTGGCAAGTCTTTGCAAACTGTCATCGTGAATTTAAACACTGTAAATTAAGCTTTCCAATACCACAACTGGCTGAATTAGATTTAGGTCAGAACATCGCTTTTGCACTGATGTCCTCGGAGACACTGTGCTCAAAGGACTGGGCAACTTGAAGAATAGACACTTCTGTTGCATTGCCTAATCCCTCAAATACTGGATCATAAAAAAATGAAGGCAAACATATAGCAGAAATAAACTTTGAAAACTGTTCTAATGTAAGATCGACTTCAATAATTTAATAGCCTTTTTTTTTTTACTTTTGAAGTGTACACATTTCACTTTTTTATTGGCATGTCATACATTATGCAATGCTAAGAGATTCTGTAGTCCATTGAAAAGTTTTCTAAGTCACAATACTCTCTTCCAACTTCACTTTATAAAATAAGCAGCAAAGGCCTACTGCAGAGTAACCCTCTATTTTAAAAAAAGCAATCATCCTCGTTTGCCTCCACAAAGAAGAACAGACTGAATTCTGTCATAAATATCACAGTGCGAAGTACATATGCAATGGTTAACATACCTATGGTTGCTAATGGGAATGAATAAATACACTATCACATAGAAATGTGACTCCCTCGCAGGTTGTCTTTTTCCTAATGTCAAACCCACTAGACCCGTGGCAACCAGTATTAACAACTTTCTCTGACTTTTCCAGCGGTTTTGCTTTGTCCAGGTTGTGGCTTTAAATGCAATGCAGATCTTTGGATAGTCTTTATGTGTGTGTGTAGACTCATGCAGTATATGAAGTTACATGTCACCCTGAGAAAAGAGGACGGTAAACAAACACACAAAATAAAAAATCATAGCGGAGTTTTTGTTATCTTGTTTCGAAGGGGAAGGGGTGCATAATAAATCTGACAGTAGCAGTGGAGATCTATTTTGCAAACGACAGTCATGAAGGTGTTAATGCTTACTCTTGCATGTAGCTGGGTCGTCTGACCCCTCCCATGTCCCATTGGCAAGGCAGCGAAGAGTCCGATGCCCCACACCCAAATAGTATCCTGTCGAGCATTCAAGCATCACCATAGAGCCAAACTCTCCCAACCTACCAGAGAGCAGGCGGTAGGTCATGTGATCTGAGAGGGTCCCCTCAGCGCTTGGGCAGTGGATTGCTGGAAAATAGTTTCAAATAAAACGTTCAATCAAGGTTCAAGCTTCATTTGTGTCCTTGATTATTAGCTTCTTCTTTTAGTTACCATATTGTTTCAGTTTTGTTTCATACAATAAAGTCATCAGAAATCAAAACCAGTACTCTAAAGCATTAGACACCTGGGAAGGCCATTAAGTAAAATTTCACAGTGCAAGAAGTCCACTGAAGAAGATTGCAACATAAAGTAAAAATCTCTGGAAAATAGCTAGGTAGTGGACCTTGAGTTGAGATTCTCAATTCAGCCATTCATGACTGCCCTTAAATCCTAGTGAAAAGAAATACTTACGTAGACATCTGGGAGCTGTGGCAGCATTACTCCAGCTGCCATCCTCCAAACACACGGCTGTCATTGGAACACCAGGGTCGAGGTGATAACCGTGCTTACAGTGGTAAGTGACCTGGCTACCAACAGTGTACTGGTTAGCATGGAAGCTGCCATTGCCCGGTGACTGTGGGATTCCACATGAGACAGCTGCCACATAACAGAAAGATTATGTGAGGTTGCTGTTGTAGAGGAATCCTTTTTAAACTTAAACTTAACCAGGGGTACTTGTACCACAAGGATTACTTCTGCTGTTTCCAAGGGTTACCGTACAGAAGCTCGGAGCTCATTTGTATGATTGGTAAAGTTAGTTAAATGCAAGGACTGAATGGGAGCTAATTATTTATGTACTACTGTCGATTCCAACCATTTATCTATACATTTTGATAGCTAAAAAAAGAAAAGGCTAAAAGCAGGGGATAAATGGTTCAAATAAACAGTTTAAAGTATCAGAAACAAAATGAAATAATGCCTGAACTGAACATTTGCAGGTCAACTATATGAAAAACTATAATATCTAGTTTGAAATCAATTCAAACGAACGTTAAGTCATGATGGGCGTTGTCGATGAAGCGGCACTTTAGTTGATTTGACATAGCTGTGAGGGGACATTGGAGAAAAAGGCTGGGAAGCAGTGACTAAATGATGCAGAACGTTTTACCTTGACAAAAAGGTGGTGATGCATCCCACTGGAAAAGCCCATTTGGATGGAGCCTGCAGGTGGCATTGCTTGAGCCTACCAGGCGGAAACCACGGTTACAATAGAACTGAAGTCTGCTACCTGGGCGGAGCTTGGTTCGGTTGACCACGCCCCCATTCAGTGGAGGGTCATTAATGCTACAGTAGGCAGCTTGATAAACAGAGACACAAAGAGAAACAGAGGAGAAAGATTTAATAAAAAAGGAAGGACAAACAAACTACCTGTATATTCTAATTCTTTTTCATTGCTGAAAATACAACAAAAAGTTAGCGCCATGGATTTTCAGTGGAAGAAGGTGAGTCTGGTAACATAACAGCACTGATGTTCCCATTACCAAGCATCTTTGATAAGAGACATATCAACTATCACCTAAGTCCCGCCTGACAGCTGTGAACGAGTTACAAACTCGGCATTGAATAAAGTTCTTATTCTGAAAGCTTTCCGAATAATGAGACATTTTATTCTTCCTGGGCCTGAGGGTAAAAGCATCACCGCTAGAGCACGGAGAACAATCTAAACATCCAGCAGAACACGCCACAATGGGCCACTTGGCTCTCCCTTCTCTGTCCGATGTGGTCATTGCTCAACCTGCTCTTGGCTCTTTTCCCTTTTTGCTTTACATTTCAGGAATGACTTTCTCGCTCCAGGGCAGCAGAATCATTGTGTAATTTTAATTTTCATCTATAAAAAACTTTTTTTTTTTTTCTTGTCAAGAACTATCTTATGTCTCCCTCTCACCAATGAGTTATATGCCATTTGTTTTGCTCACTCTATCTGCTGTAAAATCAATTTAACTGCACAACTAATTTGATATATTATTATAGCACTTCTCTCTAACACTATAATTCTGTGGCAAAAATATTCAAGATGGAAGCCCAAATCGTCATTCCTTCCTGCTGAACATGAACTCCTCTTGGATTACATTTTATCTCTGGGCCTCCATATAAGAGGATCAGTTGTTGTTCAATATTGCACTGGCTATTTTATTGGGGCTGGGTGGAAATTACTTTACTTCCTGTCTGCAGGAAACACTGAAAAATCTTAAATTACCTTCGTATAAAAATTGAAATTTTGGGACGATAGTTGAAAAGAGAAGTGTTGTAGAAAATATCAGAAATATATTGAAGGTTCTTTTCTGTGATATGAAATGACATGTCGTTTGCAATGTGCTTCACTGAGAAACACAGAGAGATTTCTTTCAGCTACAGTGCAGGATGACGAATCATGCAAAGGCAAAGAATGAGGCACACTATATTGGGACACCTTATAGTCTTTTACTGTGCTTATACCACAGTCATTTACCCAGATAATGTGGTGATGGTTTGGTATATCCAAAATAACTTAACCGATCATTTAATTTTAAATGATCATCAGGCCCTGCAGTCTATACCAGCCTGTACCATCAGTAGCCCAGAGACACCTCTGACAGCCTACATGATTATATAACCCTGACCTTACATGGTTTTGAGCTGCCTCTCTCACCCAAGCAAAGAGCAGATACTCTGTGTGAGTTGACTGAACTTATAGCTGCCTCTGCTTCTACTTGTCTTACTTACACCTGCTGGACCCACTGGCTTGTTTGGGTCATTTCATTTGAAGGCCCTGGCCCTCTAAGCAATCCAGCCTTCATCCCAACTAACATTTCTAACAGGGCTCCAAACTGTCCAAAGTGAATGTGAACTGTCCCAAAATCAGATGTTGCTTCTTTACTTTATCATTAAAATCTAAGTGTGTGTTTAACTTTTAGCATTCACAGTACATTTACCACAAAACTGTACTCTCGTACTAGTTTAGGACATCTACTAAGGCTTACTGTAAACTTGTTGTGTTGTCACACTAAACTGCACTTAACTGTTTACCACCAATGTTCCTCTGTACAAAAACTCTCAGTCCTGCTGTGTGTTTAGCTCTCTGCTCCATCAGCTGTTAGCTATTAGCTCCATTAACTGCTACCTGCCTTATCGAAACACACCACAGGGATCGCTGACAGCAAACTAGCTCTCCTAGCGCTAATTGCAACAAAGGTTTTTTTTTTTTTTTAATACATACTAGCGTGTCCTAATACATCCCGAAGGCATCCTGGGGAAGATATCTGTTCACCCAGATTTTCATGTTGCCCCCGGGACAGAGGGACGCCTTTAGTCTTAAGCCCTGTTTTCCACACTGCTCTCTGCCCTACAGTAATGCACTTTTAAACCAAACCCGAATCCTGCTCTCTCCCAAACAAAGAATAGATACGTGGCAGCTTGGGCCAACCCTTCATCTACATTGTATCTGCATAGATAAACTACAGACCCACTGGCCTGATGAGCCTGATGACCTGATGACTTGCTTCAAGAAATGTCTATGGCCTTGATATACTCGAATAAAAAATGCATTCTAGATTATTAAAGTATCAAATAAATACCTATTTTTATAATTGTGCTGACTGCTTTCACTTTTTTTGTCATAGTTTTTCCCATATGTGACAGCTACCCCAACAACATATTTTTGAGATGCTGACAGACTTGTTTATTCTGGCTTTGACTCTATTTCATATAGCTTTAGCTGACTAATACTAAAACCCAAACTGTTTATCTGAGGAAACAAAATATAAAATAAATCTTTGTTCTCACACAAGCTATAAAAGTAGTCTAAGTTATTAACTTGCGTATTTACAGCCTGATCCACAAGCCTCCCACAAATATTTAAGCATACACACAGTAGAGACACAGAGACAGAAAGCAAGGAGTGGAATTTAAAAGAGATTCACCATTAAGCATGTAAACAAGCGACAAGGCTGTTGCTGATTTTAGAAAGACACTGAATGTACTGTACGAACAGGATACAATTAAGAATGGCACCAAAGTTATTTCACAGTTGAAGAAAGTGCAGACAATGTAAAGAATCTTCAGAAAAATACAGCCTTCATCGTGACAGCACAAGCTGTTAGCAACGCAGACTCAAACACACAAACACATTCTTACTTCTTACTATACCTGTGAGGGCTGTGACATTCCAACACGTTCCTTACATTCCAATCTTAATAGTTACCTTGATACTAAAACCGAGTCTTAAAACTCAAAAAGCCCTCAAGAAAAAAGTCATATTATAAGTAATTGACAAACATACACTACATGCAAATACTGTTCTATATGTAAGATGTGCTTTGATATCAAAGCACAACAGAGCATTTAAAGTGTATGGCAAGTGTATAGTAAGTGAAAAATCTCTGCTATAAAGTTCTGTTCTCTGTTTACAACACCATAGGGAGAAGACAATGCTATTACTTCAGGCCATTGTGCTCATATAACCCACAAACTAAAATATATCACACATTTTTTTTCAGTACAGAGAGCCAGGAGACTGACTTTGTGACTCACTCCTCTCAAGTCCAAACAGGATCAGTGTCAGTGTAAATTGCATTTTCTGTGACTGAGATTGGTGGTCATCTCCAACAAATTCTTCACAAGTTAAAACCCATAGTTAAAAGGCAGCTGAAAAACCTCACGACTCCAAATTGAACCAAGCTAATAGTCAGAACACTACAGTGTTGGCAAGATCCTGCAGAGACAATACACTCAATTGGAACCAAATTGTCAAATTAACAAATTGGACTTACTAATTCTCTTAATTAGGTTGACGCATTAAAAAGAATGTTTCCAATTAGAATTGTTCTCTTAATGACCATGGTTTAAGTACCTACTGTACATCCTTTTTTCTTCCACTCCTAATTTTAAAGATTAATTTTTGGGCTTTTTTCTTTTTGACCTGTATTTCGATAGAACAGTTAAGAGATAATGACAGGAAAAGGGGGAGAGGGAAAGGGGAAGACATGCAGCAAAGATTGGAATGAGACTTGGAGAGCTGCTGAGGACTCAGCCTGCATATATGAGGTGCATGGATTGTCATGATATGAAATGCGTTGGGGCTGGCTATCCATGCCCGTAGACAAATCACTTCAGCCAACATTAGCATAGCCGGATGGTTAAAATGTGTGAAGGCAAATCGAAAGCTGAAGCTTTCCTCCATAACATGCATATTTACATTTCACAATCAATTACACTGAGCATTAATGAGACACATGTATCAGAGCTCAATATTGTAGCTAGCGTTTGATTTTGATGATAGTTCTCTTTTAATGATAATATTTCCATACCTGAGTATCGTATCTTGAATCCTCTCTTGTTGGTTGCATGGTCTGTGGACCACCGTAGATAGAGCTGATTTGTTTTAGATGTGAAGTTCAGCTGAGATGAGTGGTTACCACTTAGAGCGACAAGCAATGGGCTCTGTCCTGAGGACCCTAAAGAAACAAATGAACAAGACTTAAGAACTGCTGTGTGTACAGTATACTGTTACAGTGTACAATGTACTGTTTAGTTTTTTTCTTCTTATAATTGCACGCATGTACAAAATGTAATTTTGTTTTCGTGGTCTGCGTGTGTGTTCGGGGGAAGAGGTAGGTCATCACAGGGACATAATTAGACAGATATTACTTCCTTTATGTGTGTGTATCAGTGATTTGAGACATCCCAGTAATCTAACAATCTACCAGATGAATATTAGTCTAACCAGAGATGGAGATGAACAATATGCTGCAGTCAGAATGTGTTTTATTGATTCTGAGACATGCAGCACATGAGGGTGACAGCATCATTAAATTGCTAAGTATCCACAAATTCAATGTTGTACATCCACTCTGACTACAGCACATTGCTTGGCTCCATCTCAGGTTTATAGACTACAAACCTCCACCTACGTTAATGTCTGTTTGAACAAAGCAGTGGTTGATGAGTTTGGTCTTGTATAGTATATGAACTTTTCAAGATATATCTATTGAGTTTTATTTCTATCTTGTAAAAAGAGTACAACTATATTTTCACATACAGCAATGAACCATTTACTTAATCTTTTTTCTATAAATAGTCTACATAAACATTTACAAACTGAACCAGTTACAACAAATTGGAAAAAGGTCACAGCAGCCTACTCCACAGTGATGCCATTATTGTCTGCAACATCAAAGACGGCTACAGTCTGCTATGCACCAGGCAACATAATTAAAAATAGACAGAGCTGAGTGGGATACACAGATAAGTAGTATCATATATGCTCATTCCAGCATTCAATGCAAATCATATATTTCAAAAGCAAGTAAGATCCCACTTGTGTGTTTTGTTGGCTTGTAATGATGTTTGTTGTTTTAAGCTGCACCCACTGTAAACAGACATACTGTCATGATTTTACAAAGGACACTGCTTATCTTCACTTGGCAAATTTACCCAGTAATGATACATAAAGTTATATAAAGTTCGGAATATACAATGTAAATAAAAATAAATAAATACACAGGAAGAAGTTCAATCCCACACATGCACATTCTGATCTGCACACTTTCACACTTTACTGTTACTCAACCTACTTTGAAACTCCTGGAGGGGAACACCACAAATACGATTGAAGTGTTGTGCATCTTATTAACTGTTGTGCTACTTTTCTTAAACAAACATGAATTAAGGCTGCGTGCGAGTTTGTGTGTGACGACGTGAAAGAAGGGCAAAAATAGAGGAGGAAGATCTTTACATACCGTCAAAAATCTCGAGTTCATCAAACTGTTTCTCGCTGTGAAACATCTCTACATATATATTGATGGTATAACCTGGGAAACAAGATAATATCATATAAACCCCATCCTGAAAAGCTGCAATACGCAATATAAAGTATATACCACACACACACACGCAGGGAAATATTCATACATTTTTGCATATTTAACAGAGACATATACTTGCATTAGCATACACTGTAGACAGTCTTTCACAGTATAAAACAAACACACACACTTTATGCAAATATGAATGTACACACACACACACACACACACACACACACACACACACACACACACACACACACACACACACACACACACACACACACACGCACACACACACATAACCATTTTGCTCACTTACACATAACCCTACACATACTGGTTGCACCCTCTTGACACACTCTGTACCTGGAACCATGTGTAGCAGCCAGGAGCATGTCTGGCTGTTGGGGTAGTTGCTAGGAAACCCGGGACTTAGTATCACTCCTGATGACGAAGATCGTTCCTCATTGGCTGGGCACTGGGCTGGAGGGGTAGTAGACAAAAGCCAGTCAGATAAACATAACAGTGAAAACATGTATGTTTCCAATTTCTAGCAATTCTGAATTTTCTGTCTTTCTATCCATCCCTCTGTTGTTCTGTATCTGGCCACTTCCATTATCAGTTATTTTCAGAGAAGATATGCATAAACTCCCCACACCTATGGAAATGTAAGCTTAATACAAGTTTGCATCGGCTTCATCTAGATGTCTAGGGGTCATATTGGGATTCATATAAAGTGGCATGTAAGGACTGCATGTCCATGTTCTCTGCCTATTTAATAGCCTTTGACAAAAAGTGAGACACTAGGTGCCTCTCCTAGCCTTTCTGTGTGATGACTACTATACAATAGGACTTCACACAAACACAATGAACTCTAAGGTGTGTGGGGAAGCACTTTGGTTGCATGTCCTCTCATAAGAGTGCTGGCTTCTTTTTCTCCTGCTTTATAATGGAAAGGACACTCTGTTCATCCCACACGATGGTGAAGGCTGAGCATCTCTTCAACACTGTAGCAGGGAAAAAAAAACCTCTCAAAAGAGATATTCAAATCAGTTGTCTCATAGAAATACCAGGAGCTGCTACCAGCACTTCAATTATGTTTTAATGTTGCTGATTGAAAATGTGAAGTGCCTCCTTCCTGAGGTCTCTTTAGACTTAAAAGTCATGTACCTACCACAATGAGCTGTTTGAACTATACAAAATGGAGAAACCGCCATGAAAAATGGCAAAGTATACCTTCAACACACAACACTAGGACTGTTCGATCAAGAAGAGCTACCAGTGCCAACTGGATGATATTCTTCAAAAATGCGTTTCTGCTATTTAATATGTCATAAAACAAAAAGCTTTGTAAACTTTAATTCACCTCGGAACAACATGTTATCGTCTGCGTACTCAGTCTGCCTAATAGACCTCTTACAGCATACATTATGGCTCGTCATTCAAGGAAAAGCCCAGGTGCAGTTCATAACATTAAAACGACTGCACTCCATTAAGGTGAGCTGGGTCTAAGGTCCTGGCTCACTGGGACAGTTGATGACATTGAGCCAACATAATTTGCTTCACCTGTGCTTTTCTGCAATGACAAGTCAAAAAAAAAGGTATGAAAAAAAGTATATCTTTTTTCATTAAGTGATTTACACATGAGCATGAAAGGTATTCAAAGTCCTGGTATGCAGTGCAGTTCAGACGAAATGAAGATGAGACATGTGAATTCTCACAGTGTGATTTTGATAATCTTAGTTGTGAGAAAAAATTTATTCAGATTTCTTTGCAGCAAAATATTTAAAAATGTAACTATAGATTCAAACAATTCGGATAGAGCATCACCATCTGATTTTTGCATTGACATGCAAAGAGAGTGTATTGTGTGTATGGTTCGGGAGTCAGACTTGGTGTGACCTTACCTTGACATGCTGGGGGTGGGGCCTCAAAAAGCAAATGGGAATTAAGTCTACACATAAGCTCTGCCTTTCCGACCAGTGTGTATCCAGGTAAACAGCGGTACTTCACAATATCACCTAAAGCAGGGGAATAAAAAACCTTTATGAAGTTATAGACAATTAACAAGTGTTTCATGCCTCAGTGACTGTACAAGTAAAGACCCCATCATCATTTAATCATATTCAAAGTAAGGATCAGATTGTTAACTCTACATAAATACTAATCTAACCAGGATATTTTGTCCTAAAATAACTGTGATTTTAGAAATATTATCTAAGATTGTCTTTGAATAAAGTTTAAAGTACACTGTTGCCTGGGGCTGTGGATGGGATTTCTTTACAGCTATGAACAGAGGAAACAATTACAGCAACCTTTAACTCTTTCAAAGTAATGTGATTATTGTATAAGGAAAGATCTGAATTGAAAAAACCCAACCATTAGGATGTTTATTTTGTAAGCAGAAAGCTCCCAATCAGTTTACACGTCAGTTTTGTTGCTTCATTTTGAGTGGAGAAGTTTGACAGGCTTGCCATCTTAAAAGAGGTGGAGATCTACCACCTGTCAGGGAGATGCTTCAGATTTTGCCCAGGAGGCATACCGTGGCAAACAGCTCACAGCATGGTGCATGGAGTTCAAAATTGAAACAGAACAAACAACAACATTCAACCTTTCCTTGAGCATCTTCAAAGATTGTCTAATTGGCTGTTAGACTGACCGACAACAAAGCAGGCGATGTCTCTGAGGTACTCCGTTCTGCCAGGTTTTGTGAATGTAAAAGTCACAGTACATGAACTCCAACGTTCTGAGGACTTGTGAGATTTCTGTGTATGATTATCACAAACAAGCTCCCTTTGGTCCTTAGTCTGTCACAAAGAATGGCTTCACCCTTGCTGTGCACAGGTGCAGGCCTTGTGCTGCTGTGGTGTAGTGCAAGTGGCAATAATTCCATGTCATCTTTGTAAATAAACATTTTGGAGTAGTGCTGCTCTCTGATCAGTGTTTGGAACATCATATCTAATCACATTTATTTTAATATGTAGGGGTAAATAAAAACTTTCACGTCACTGGAATTTAACAAATGTGCTAAATGTTTCTTTTGGAGTCAAAACCAAAAAATCCCCTAAATCAGCTAATCATTCAAACATTTTTTCTGAATTCAGAAAAATGTTGACTTTTCAAAAACTACGTTTTCTGCAGAGAAATTATTATATATTTTGCCAGAAGCATTTAGGCTCTGCATACCACTGGCAGGGTAATTTGCTCCTGCTCGGGTTAGATGAAATGACTGTTTTTATTTTTAAAAAAATTACAGCTCACGATCTCAAAGGTCACCAAACCTAAGAGCAAGATGCTTTGAGCAAATCACAACACAACACAGAGCTGAGGGAAAATGGAGAACCTGACAAGTGATTATTTCTCCAAAGAATTAATGTTTTTCGATAGCTTGGGAGAACATATTTTGTGTTTCATTTCACACAGTACATTTGTTAGAAAGAGGTTGGTACAAGATGTGTTATGCATAGCTAAACACAGTAAAAATAGACTGTGTGAATAGAATATTCTCTTTTGCAAGAGTGCCTCAGAACCTTGTGATTAATTCCAAGTTGGTATTTAAAAGTATTGTAGACTAGTTTGCTGGCTGACAAGGTAGAGCATTTACTGTAAATACCATTAAGACATCTTTAAACATGTTGGAGGGCTTCTTTTCTCCATTAATGAAGCCAGCTGTTTACCTCAATTTTTTCTTAGCTATGCTAAACACATCCTAAACCTTACACTTACTTCCGCAGTGGGTGCAAACAGACACAAATTACACAGAATTTGAAACAAATCACCATTCCTTGTTGTTTAAATTTAAGGATTACTAGAGGCCTGAAAAAGTTCTGAGTATTTCATAGAATGTCAAAAACAACAGAAAGAAATAAAATACAATTTCCTGTAGCTTTCGTATCTCTCTGTAACCCAACAGATTAATGTACATATGAAGGTTTTCCCAAGTTAGGAAACAATGCAGTGGGGAAAGAAATGTTAACTATGCTATATCATTCTTAAATATCAAGTGACAATAGTCATCCTGTTACTGAAGTAATAGTTTTTCTCTGTAAATCTATCTCTCTACTTTTTCACGGTTTCTCACAGACCCAGACACACGTGCGCACACAGGGGTAGGCGAAGCTCAGGCTCACTAATAAAGCAAAATAAAATCAACAGTGACAGATTAATGTTGGCCTGCTATATTTAGATAAATGCAGCCCATTAGTGGAGTAATTTACAATCAGCAGAATAATGACCCCCTACATGCCTGATCAGGTGGTTTGTCATTCCTGCCAGGTAAGACTTGTTTTGATCTCAAGATGCACAAAACTAAATAAGGCTGAAAATCCTCCCTAATTCTTTAGGACAAAACAATGTCATTGAAAAAGATGCTCAATTAGCCAAGCCTTTCATGCAGCTGACCTGGTTTCAAAAAACGTTTTCTTTATCATCAAAGAGTAATGTTATTATTTACATTATTTAACATTATTTTTACCTATCTTGAAGTCTTCATCTTCATAGATCACCTCTGCGTTCTCCACAGCAGGGGGAGGAGGGCATTTCTTCAGGCGGTAGGCTGGAAAGAGGTGAAAAAAAAATTCAAAAGGCACTGTAGATTTCAGCGGAAAAACACAATAAAGTCTTTGGCACTGACATATTTTGCTGTTTCTGTTAAGAAGATTGGATTTATGAGAGTGTGACTGTTGAGATAAAAAAACAAAACAAAAACGTAAGTATCTCCTCTAATTATTTGATAATAATGCACATGAACCAAAGACATGAGAACCAAGAAACAAAGATCTTGATCTTCATTATATGGTTGCAAACAAGGTTATTGACATTGTAAGAAAGACGCAGTGCAGTCGCCTCTTTGTCTCTGGAAAAAGCATCCATGTGGAGAATTGGACACTGGATGTGATTTGGGATCTTTATTATTTAAACTATCCAAGCAGTTCTTTAGAAGGCAGTCATGCTTGTATCATCGTGTCACAGAGGATATGACTTTGACATAAGGTTACTTTATGCCTCAAAATGTCTTTAATGCCTTGAACTGTAATGGTGGGGACTGTTTAGTGACCCTGAGCTAGGGTGGTAAATGTTGTTTGAGAAGGTGACCTTACCGCTTACTGTATATTGACATGCTGCTATTCATGAACAATACATAAGCTATGTAGCACGTGTCTTGCCTATGTGCAGCATGATCCATCTGCACATATGCTAGTCTAACAGATGAAAATGTAAAAGACAAAGTTTGTTTTATCCTGGTAGTGTAAAAAAAAAATACAGAATAAAATAATAATAATAATTTGGGCATAAACTGGAGGGAAAATGAGGAGAGAGTCTCACATATGGTGCTGAGTGTTTGAGGCTGGCCTTGTGGGTTCAAAGGCACATTGCATGATTCACTTCACAAGAAAACAACAGTATTGAACTCTGCAAGAAATTCAGAACACCTTCAGAAGTGGATTAACACTTCAATAAACGATCTCATTCACTTGATTATCAAAAAGAAATCACGTTTCTGACAGTAGCTCAGTAAAAAATGTGAAACAGTGTTTAAAGTGTGGATGATCCGGTCTGTTTTCAAATGATGATTCACTGGTTCCATAACAAAAGCAAATTTTGATAATAAAAATAAATAAATAAATAATAATAATAATAATAATAATAATACTACTACTAATAATAATAATAATAATAATAATAACAATAATAATAATATGATATCCTAAATGTTTACATGACACACTTGCATATGGTTTGTATGTGCTCCTCAAAAGCAGTTGTTGAGCTTAGCAAAAGTAATTCACACTCTTAAGCAACAGGGTGTAAAGCTGTGACTGTGTCATTGTAACAAAACTCAAGAGCCCAAGTAACAAAGCTCCTCCACTAGGCACACACTACTACAGATCCTTTAGAAAATGGTTTTAAAAGACCATGAGATGGACTTATTCAGTTCAGTACAAACTGGTTTATTACTAAACATAGTGAAGAGAAGCATAGTGATGGAGATAGTAATGGAAAAGTGTAAAAGAAGAAAAGGCCATATTCTAGTATCTATAGTACATTATTTACTTAAGAAAAGCATCTAGGCTCTACTAACTATTCACTGACTATGGGACTGACACACTGATAGCATGTAGGAATATTATTTTTAAAAAAGTGCTTTAAACTGTACTGTAAAAAATTGTGGCTGATGTCTGTCACTCTACCTGTGTGTTCATATCTGTCTCACTGTATCTGCAGTACATGCTGTTAACATACATCTGAGTGTACCTATATAACAGGTAAATATGTGTGTATACGTACCATGAAAGTTGAGAATGAAGAACCCCCCAGTTGAAAAGTCTGAGTGGAACCGGATGAAGACTTTCATGCTGGTACTGTAGGCCGACTCTAATGCAGTGTTGCCACTGAAGACTCCAAGCTGAGGACTGGAGGTATCCGCGCCGTCCCTGCGTGTGAAGAGAGGGCGAGAGGGAGAACTGATTTACTTAAAGCAAGAAAAGCTGTTAAACTCTCAAAGTTCAAGATTCCAAGATTTATCCATCAAATACTCAATTTTTATTTCATTAAGTGGAGTGAACGTATAACGTATAACTAATAATTGTAAGACTTCTAATTTCTCTTTCTAATTTCTTTCTAATGTGTTTTCTTTGTGTTCTATAAGAAGAGGAAGAGGAGAATATTTTGGATCTTCATGGCAAAATCATAAAAATTACATTTTTTAATTATGTGTTGCCATACAGCATTAGAAAAGAATACTTTTCAGGAGTGTCATTTAAGTATTCTTGTTAAAGTATCATGCATATAGTACGTAGGTACTATACTAGGCAAGATTTCACACTGTCTGTGAATCTTAAAAATCTTTCTGACATTCGAGAAATGACATTTCTTGCGACTACATATGCCACTACATATAGATGCTTTGAATAAACTTTCATCGTGACCTCTACTGATCAAATGAAGCATTCTGACTCAGAGTAAGAATCTGAATGCATTAACGCTTTAACAACATATGAAAAGTGATTAACAGATCAAGCAACTGACATAATTAACTTGTGTTCTGAACAACGCTTTCATATTGCATGTGGAGCGGGCAGATAACACCGGTGTATAATATAGTGAACATTTATGTGAGAAGAATAATTAGCAAGTTATATTAACATTTAAACCTGGGACATTACAATTGACAGTGAACAGATATTACACAGAATATGCATAACCAATGTAAAATTACAAAGAGCGCATGGGAATAAATGAATAACATGGTACTGATTTACCTTATTACTCAACTATAGGTAACTTCAGGGTGCAATATACACTTTTATAATGCATTGTATCTGCCCAGGTTCAACCTCAATTAATTTGGTCTGGAACAGTTTTTATTTTCTCCATTTGTTGTGTGTTAAAATATATAGACTTTTCGCATTGATCTGCTTGCAAAAATTCACCCCCTGTCAGCCCAAAATATATTTTATTACAAATCTACAATTATCTTCAAAACTGCCTCTGTAGATTCCTTTTAATAGAAAATCCATAAGCGTGATGAAAAACTTCAATGTGTACATTCAGGTGTGATTTGATTATTAAAATCATACTGAATAAACAAACTGTTGACTGGCGTCAGACACCAACAACATGATGGTGAATGTGTCTACTGCGGCTGTAAAACAAAATCAGGTGTCGGGATGAGATTGGACTTCTTATGAACAGCTGGTTGTGCATTTGTTTTCACTGTCAGGTTTTAATTACAGGGAGGAACAGAAACCAAAAGAAGCCCTTGCTTTTTAAATAAAACACATATCTGGTGAGTCCACATGCCTGTTAATTGCAAAAATATTGAAGCTTTTTTCCCTTTGCTTTGCTTTTTTCACCAATTTCAAATGAGTTCATTGAACAAAGCCCAAGGATTAAAGGCTTAACTTCACTCATTAAATATTGAATGTTGTTGAAAGGTTACATTTTCTAAAGTTCCTAAATGCCCAGTTTTAGGTTTTTAATGAACATGCCATTGGATTAAACAAGGGTTTTTAAATTTTAATTCATGAGGAGTGCCTGGGATCTCTTGGCTCCTTAATAATTTAAGGTCTTCTGAAGGTGTTAGAGCTCATTTGGAGAATCCAGAAATTTGCTTTTTGGGTCATTTAAATCAAAACTTTGTAAGAATATGTGGCTCTGTTTTCGCTTTTACTGAAAAATATACAAACCCAAAAGAACTCATAGCCAAAATCTTAGAATTGAATTTATTGAAAAATGTATTTGGGGTCTGTATTTATTATTTAAATGTATTTCTCCAAAGAGCAGAATTTTTGAAACAGCTTAGAGAAAACCTAGACTCAGCTCGACCTTTCCCTCACCGAAGTAAGAATGTGCTCCTGTGAAAGCCATTTAATGAAGTCAATACCTTCAAGCCATAAGATGCTAGCAAACAAAAAAAAGCTTCTGGTGTGAATATCAACACCCGCGAGAGTGAATAAGACACATTTTAAGTGAGTCTTACCCCTGAAAATGAAGAATAAAAGTACATTTGATTCATTAAGATTTAGCACTGTCTATTTATCCACTCTGTCTGACTACTACAGATGGTTGCCACAAGCGCAGTGAGGTTGAGGATAGAGTGGGATTGGGAGGAATACATTAACGCTGACGATGAGCAATAGTGGCTGACTTGATTCACAAACAAACAAATCACTCCTCTTCTCTGTACAGTAAACGCAGACAATAGTTACAAGATAGACAGGACCGTGGATCCATCACAAAAACCTCTTTCTAAGAAAACAGATGTCTCTCATTTTTTAAAAGCAGAAGTTGTTAAAATTAGGGCTGTCAGTTTAACGCGTTAATTAGATTAATTAATTACACTGCAAATTAACGCGTTATAAAAATTAACGCAATTAATTCTGAGATTCTGAGTGGCAATTTAATGCGCGAGCATTTTAAATTTGGCCCATTGAATGACCCGTAGGCTACTTGGCAGTGGCACGTCACTTCCCACCTGCGTCGCCAGTAGGGCTGTAACTAATCGAAGCTGAAATGGCGACACTCAGATCCACGAACCTGTCTCGCTCTGTGAGAAGGCAGAATCGTAACACAACTTCCAGTCCAGATCAGCCCTATGAGCTGTAACCACATTAACACCGCAGCGGTCGTTCGCCAATTCTCCACCTTTGTTCGTTCACACAGACTGAAGCATTGCTGTAAAGACGAACCGCTGCGTAATTTACACAGAAAGCGCCGCTGCGGCTCCTAAAGAGATGTGACGGTAAACGTCATGATGATGACGTGTGTGTGTTTTCAAGGGGTTTCCCCGGTGTCTCCCCTGTCACTCAAAACCGACAGAGACTGTCTTCCGGGGTAAAGTTCACTGAAGTCTCGGTCCGGAGGGCTGACCGTCGCTGAGATTTTTTTTCATCAGAAACACTCGGTGAGGTAAAGTGTTTTTGCATGGCAGAAATGTGACGAGGAGTCTGTAGGACGGGCGGGAGGAAGGCAGCTTCTCCACTTACAGCTGTGGTATTTTTAACTTGTTCCCAAAGACAGTTACAGTTACTATGCTACCTTAGTTTGGTTCTGTAACGTTGTTTTGTGGGACATTTCTCTGTATTAAGTTGAGTGAGGGATCTGTGCAGTTAACAGACCATCAGATAGACACGCCCTCCACAATACTGCACCTCTGATACCATCAGACAAGTATCATATACATAAGTTATTGAAATGTTACATAAATAAAATGTTTAATTTAGAAAGTAAAAAAAATCGAGGATTGTATCGAACCGTGAGTCAAAAATCGTGATACAAACCGAATCGTGAGTTTGGTGTATTGTTACAGCCCGAGTCGCTAGTCAAAGCAGGATGACAACAGACATGGACGCGACTCAGGGGAGCGAGGCGAGCACATCGTTGCTCGGGCCTTTGAACAGCAAGTTCTTCTCTTCTTAGTGTATTCAATTGATTAGTCACGCAATACACTTTTGTAATGTCCTAGAATTCGAATTCTGTATTTGGGTACCTTTAGCAGATATGAGATTAAAATGCGATTAATTAGATTAATTAATTACAAATCCTGTAATTAATTAGATTAATTTTTTTAATCGCCTGACAGCCCTAGTTAAAATGTTCAGAAAAATAGCCTGCACCAAGAAATGTTAAGCAACAAATGAGTACGGTTGGCTCTCCATCAGCAACTGCTGCAACTGACAGATTTTTAACCCAGGAGCAAATATGAACAGCACACTATATAAACTAACAGCCTTCAGCATGTGTTGGAAAACTGTTGTTGTTCATTAGATAATAATGCGATTAGTATATACTGTGAAATCATAACGTAATTAATTAAATGGACTGGCTTACATTAGATATCTAGCCTAAGGCTTGCAAACACATCAAGATCGTTGCGTTTTATTTGCTAGTTTTATAACAAACGAGTTATAACAAGTCGCCAGCTCATCGCAGGGCCCTTACTGATGCAGAGACCGCCACGCAAGGTCACATCAGGAGCATTTTTGGGGTTCAGTATCTTGCTTAAGGATACTTTGACATGCAACACAGTGGTTTATCAGTTCCGCCCCAGGGGAGCTGGGATTCGAACCAGCAACCCTCCGATCACTAGTCGACCTGCTCTACCCACTGAGCTACAGCCGCCCTCAACAGGGTGTACCCTGCCTTCGCCCAGAGAGATAACTGGGATTGGCTCCAGTAACCCCTGCGACCACTTGCAGTAAAGGGGGAATAAAGTGGTTACATCCCCGCAACCCTCACGGATAAGCGGTTGATAATGAGATGAGATGAGATGAGTTTTATAACAGTTAAAGCTGTAGTCTGTAACTATTTTTTGTTATTTTTGCTAAAATTGTCATTATGATCTGACAGTAAAATAAGATACAGGTCAGCTGTGTAAAAAGCTGAGTGTCTGAGGCCGTCCCTGCCAAGGTGAGTGTCTGAGAAGTGTCAATCACTCTCGAGCATACGTTACTGGCAGCCCACCTCCCTCACGCAGCGCGTACTGGGCAGTGCCGCAGTTGTAGTGCTCGCTTTTACCTGGTCAATACTTTCAAGCCCAAACTGTAAACAATGGCGTAGAACAGACAACAACAACAACAGAGCTGAAGAATGCCCCACGATTGCCCACGTTAAAGAGGAGAAATAAGAAGACTGACGAAGAAAAGCAGTTTAAAAAGAAAGGACTGGCCTGAGTCAGAGGGAAAACAAGGATAAATATCGGAGTGTCATTTCAGAGGTGGAGGTAGCTGCGGGAAAATCGAATGTGTTAATTCAAATTTTCTGAATAAGTTCACTTTTTTCTCAAAACTCCAGGCTGTAGCTTTAATTAGACTGTGATGTACAGTACAGTTTTGGTTGCTGTAAACCGGGCTCAAATAAAATTTGGTATCTAAGTTTAATGGTGTGAAATGTATGAATCAATTGTGTGGAATTGTATAAGAACAAATGAAAAACTCTAAACAATGATTCTAAATTTGTTTTAAAAGTAATATGGACAAATAATTAGAAATAATCAAATCCCCCTACTCCCTACTCCAATGTTCTGTCATATCAATATTAAGACCTTAAGCTTTGAATGACTCATGAGACCATTTTAAATGTTTTTTTTTTCATCTGAGCCCTTACATCCGCACCACTTTTCAACACAAAATGACACCCTCGGCTGAAAAATATTAAACATTATTTCAAACGATTCTGTGATGTATCTTAAATGTCATCTTTTCTAGTTCAGACGGGCTGCATCAAAGTTGAGTGCTGGGATTTTCTGAGCTTGTCTAACTAGTTGAGTGAAATAAACAATACATTTCTCTATAAATGTTCATCATTTCTACCTTGTTTTCCCAGAGATTCATATCTAGGATGGTTTAAATCATTAGAAAACATCAATGGAGCAGAATATTTGCAGCGTTGCTAAACCGCGTTAAAAAAAGAAAGAATACTGTGTTTGATTTTGTCACATGTGAGTGAGTAGACAGCCTCATAAACCACTGTGTTGCTCTGGTCTTAGATCCACAGCCCACTGTTAGAAATGGTTGAGTGATATTAGGCAATAAGCCAAACACAACTGGTGGTAGACCACAGAGACAGTTTGGCTTCAGTCCCTGACATCTGGATGCAGCCTGCTGTCACATAAAAACCAGGGGCATACGGGGCAGAAACCAGCAGACACACATCACTGAGATATGGATTATACAGAACCCAGCAATGCACAAGGAAAAAGACACCCCTCACAAGTTTGACTGATGAGAAACCAGAGCAGGGGGTGGCTGGTGAGGGAGGAGACCAGCATTACCACTGACAGCAGTGGTACAATGAATGATCAGAGTAGTCTAAGTGTATGCTTCTTAGATCACAAACTACACTCGCTGACTTGTCTGAATTTGACTGGTGATTGTAAGAGCCAGTTCAACATGTACAGTAACCAGGGTTTTCCCTGCCATTATATGGCTTAGGCGCGGCGCCCAAGCATTTTTGCCTCCCGCCTAAGAGAAAAAATTGAGCAGGTGAGCAAAAATAAATAAGAGCCGCATTGCGTCCCACTGATCTTTACACGTTGCCGGGTATTTCCAAAAACGGACATTTCACCTTCTCTGTATAAAAAAACCCCTGTTTACACCTTTCTGTTTTCAGAAAAATTTTCATTCACCCGGCGTGTGTGTCTGCGTCTGTGTGTGTGTGTGTGTGTGTGTGTGGCGGTGTGTGAGTGGGCGGGACGGAGGGAGGCGAGTGCGCGTGCCACAACAACACGGAGTGAAAAGCATTTAAGGGAAGTACCAGAAAACGTCTGTCATCAGAATGCCACCAAGGAAGTCCTGGTGAGTAACATTAGCCAAGCTTACACTTAAGGCGGGGCAAATAACCGAAAATATACCGAAACCATCGGTTATGGTTATTACTTTCCCCTGCTACCTGTGTCTCTGACAGCAGCAGCTCCACCGCTGAGGAGAGGAGCAGGCTGCTAACGTCAGCTACTGCTTGGTCCTTTCGATGGGGCACTACTATAGCTTTATTCCGCTTTACTGTTAGTTATAAAAAATGTAAAAGCAATGTGAAATGTTATAATATAAAAAGGTGTTGCTGCGTTAGTAAGTTTCTATAGCATGCTGTTACTTTAGCTAGCATAGCTGCGGTCGAGTGAGGTAGGGAGCGTGACAGAAAGCATAGATTTGCCCACACACCTCCACCCAAGTCTAAAACTCCACATTAGACCTCTCAATCTGAAACACTGATGTTTAAAACACAGCAGCAATATTATGAGCTCTCAAAGGGCGATATGTCACACAGAAGCCGTTTATAGACAGATAGTTTATAGACAGAGCAGACGTGTGCACTAGATTTAGCAGACAACCTACTGCCATCTGTAATCCTGATAACACAAAACACAATACACAAACAACAATATACAATTAATAAACAACTAATGAACTGTTCACTGTCAAGTGCATGGAAATGTTACAGAATGTGTGTTTTTGTTCTTTCTTCAGTCAAAAACCATGAAGTGGTTTTTTTTGAAGAGGCCACGAAGTGGCTGATAAGCCCAGATGCCATGGAGCTGTTCCCTCAACTGAGTCTGGCTGCTGCTATAGCACTCACTGCCCCAGTTCAGACTGCAGATGTGGAGAGGCTCTTCTCAGCCCTCAAGCTAGTAAGAAATTTTATATGAAAATATTATTATTCAAAGAAGGAAATTACACAAATTAAGATGCTGATTTTTAAGGTTAATCTCATTGTTAGGTGAAGACACCTCTGCGAAACAGGCTGACAGATTGCCACCTAGATGTCTGCTGCCGGGTGGCAATTGATGGCCCTCAGCCAGGAACTTTTAAGATTGAGAAGTTTGTTCGGCGAGTAAAATGTTCAAAAGGGGGCTGTGAATTATGCAAATAAACGGTAAATTACAACTAAAGCAAATTGAGTCTGTTTTTTAGTTACCTATAGTAATGATAGTGGTCAAAATTATGTGAAATTGCACAGTTTTTGGTTTAAAAAAAAGCTTTTTAAAAAAATGTAAGGCCGAGGAACGCTAACCCTGCTTCTTCAGATGCCCACCCCCCTAAGACCTCTAAAAACCCAGGGAAAAACCCTGGTAACTATGAAGAAATCTCAGCCAGTAGCTTTAATTTGGAAATGTCATTTCAGTGTATGTATATTTTTTTCATTTGAACTTTAGTAGTTTTTGACATGCTTGTGTCATACATATATATTTTTGATTCCAGGGTACAGGAACACATGGCACGATTTCTATATTATGGCAGCAGACTTAGTACAACATAAATCCAGCAAAAATTCTTAAAAAGAAAAACAAAACAAGACCACTACAATGGTAAACATATATACATACTGTAAATATTGAGTCATATTTCAGGGTCATATTAAGACATTTGCTAGAAGCCCAAAACCTGTCCCAGGGGAAACACCTCCTCCTGATCGTCACTTTTTCAATAAAGATGGTGTGAATGAAAATAATAGAGAAATACTCCATCTTAGTCTTGTGTGTTGAACAGAGCTGTGAGTAAAAGTTTGGGTGGGCCCCAGATGATTTTTCCAATTTCAAATTGGGCTGAGTCATTCTTAAGTTTGGGAATGGCTGCATCAAAACAACAATTGCTTTCTGTGGTGCAAAGCCCAGGATGCAGTGATGGTGTCCCTGCAAAATAGTGTCTGGGTGAACTTGTTTTGTGGGGAGGCGTGGGGGAGCCTTACAATGGTTAAATCCACACAAAAAAAAAAGATAAGAATACCGTTAGGGCGGGCAACTTGTTATTTTTATTTGCTAGCTCAGAGGTTGCTGTCATATTCTATAAAGACAGGAATTTTGAAAACCAATGCAGATAGTGAAATGTAGGAAACAGTTACTCCTGGCAGTTTTATACCCATAGTCCACATATATTGAGTCAGCTAGAATTGCACTACCCATTCTTTGATTGCTGAGGCCTCTGCTTCCTTTCAGTGTCTTAAAATAACTCAATAACCCAAAATATAACAGGAAATGGACACTGCAATATGTTTGGTAATTTTATGAATTCCATTATGACCAATAATTTTTGTGCTTTGGCTTGCTCATTCAAATCTCGTTTGACTCATTTTGGGATCAAACTCTAGAGTTAACCATTACAAGTTCCAAATTTAATTAAAATTATGCTCCCAATCAATTTCTTATTAACCTAGCAGCTCACACAAGGCATATTGTGTTTCCTTCCATTCTATGTCCAAATGGATTCAGAAATCCAAACAGTCAAATGCTAAATCATGACAAAAGCAGTGGCCCCAATCTGAAGTTCTTATGAGTACAATGAGATACGGTCAGCTATCCAGTTCTATTATCAGTTAACTGAAACATTAAAAGGTTTCAGAAGGCTCTTTCAGAAAGCCTATGTTCATAATCAAAATGTAATTTAATTGACTATCATCTATTGAACCTCTTACATTGCTCCAATGCTCCACATGAAAAGCACATCAGTTTCTGTCTGCAGCCAAAGACTCACAAAAACACATTACTTAACACCAAAAGAAAATGAGACTGAATATAAGATCTGTTAAAGAAAAGATGAGCAGATAATGCTTCTCTGTCATAAAAAAGGTCTAAAAAAGGTCTGACTTGACATCAACTGGAGGCCAATAATAGCTGCAACCCCCCCCCCCCCCCCCCCCCCCCCGCAAACATATAGTGCAGCTGTCTGGAGTCAAACAAAATAAATTGTTTATTGGAGAATGTTTGCAGGTATAAATATCAGTAAAACCTGAAAGATACCTTTTTCATCTTAGACAAAATAAATGAGCAGATCAAATGGACATAATGTTACCATGGCTTTCAGCACTCTACTATTTACATGGCTGTAATGCAGGAGCAGCAGACCTTTGGATCACCCACTCTAAATCCATCTGAGGCCCTGGAAGGTAAATGGCATCCCACTGGGTCTGAGAAAAACACTCCTCAGTTTGATGTCAGCCCCCAGTCACTCCCAAAGATATTCATGTGTTTGAGATATAGCTAGATTGAGCAGAGCAACATTCCAACACGTATGCACTAATCTTACATTACAGATGTCTCCTGGTAGCCTACAATCTATGAATGTGATTTAATAATTTTGTTCCACATGAAATGTGCCGAAAACACATGCATCACCAGAATCAATTTGCAACTGCAAAATAACTTGATGCCCTGTCTCTCCATGGCTATATCCATGGCTCTGGAGGCTGTCGAGATTGAAAGCGAGGAATCACCGACTGTGAATGTATTACTTTCCCACTGTGGGCATTTCAGCTGCTCTCTCCCTTGAGCTTGACTCTTGAGTCTGAAAATGAAAGACTGACCACAACCAAACACCCAATATTTCTTTTTAAAACCAAACCAACATCAAATGAAGACAGGGCACAAAATCCTACCTGATCTGAATTTTCTTTCTAATAAAATCACAGGCCAATGTTATTTTTGACAGCAAACACTGTGCTGACTGAAGCTATTAAGGGAGAAATTTCTCTTGGACTGACCCAAACTTGTCAGATACAGACGAGTCCCGTTGGATTTGTGAACCCAGCTCCACCACTCCTTTCATTAAATTTCCCACTCCCCACTGAATCTCATCATTACTGCCAGAGTTTCCCGAGCCCTCTCCGGGTCTGCGTATGGCCATGGTACTGAGTTAGATTGAATTGGTCAGTGGCCCCATTGTAAATGCATTACTCTCACACTCCCTGTATTACAGTCTTACCTCAACACTGAATCATATTATTACTGCTGGAAAGTCAGTGTATGCATAGCACAGAATATGTATGTATTAGGAGTCTATGGAGCCGTGATCCCTGTGAATCAAAAGCGCCATATATACAAATACATTTGGCTTTGTGCGCCTTCCTTTATGATAAAGTCACAAACACTTGACACATACTGATACATACCTTTGAACAGGCAAGACTGTGTTTGTATACAGTAAAACATGTAGGGCTGTAACGCAGAGATGGGGAATCGAGTCACTGTGACTTGGACTCGAGTCGACTCGAGTCGCTGTTTTGATGACTTGTGACTTGACTTGAAAAAAAATAAAAAACTTGAGACTCGACTCGGACTTGGAAGTTAATGACTCGGGACCTGACTTGACTTGAGACACAATGTCTTGAATGACTTGAGTGTTATTCAGTTCATGATTTCAGTTTGAATATAAATTAATACATTCATTTAAAATATATATATATGTATCGATTACCCGGTAGGAGCGCAGGCTGAGAATGGCATTGTTATGATTGGATCACTACCCTGTCAATCAATCATGCCCTCTTTACGTAATTTACGTGTTTATTTGAGAAACACGCCCTCTTATATCAGATCTGCATCACCATGGCAGCGGGAGGGGTGCAGAAAGTCATCGTCTTCGGCGTTCGGAACTACCATTTTGACGGCAAAAGACGCAGAGCACAGTGCAAGACATGCGACATTAACATCTCGGACAGCCAAGCGACAACTTCAAACTTTGTTTGTCATTTGAAGAGCCATTCTGCCCAGTAAGTGCTTGTCAATTAGCTAATATTATCCTGTTAGCCTAGCCGGTAGTTAGCTAACTTTAGCTTGATATGATACGGAGATGTGGGTGGGGAGGGTCGGTTTGGTGGAACTTGTTTTTTTGTTTTTTTTATTTGCCAACATTAACCCCAAACAACGTGAGCGAACCTTCCGACCGGTTCATCACAAGACTGGCTGTACGTTTTACGAACGAGCAACACAGGGTTAAATGAGCTAAATAACATACCAGCCCGCCAATACAGTTTTTCCTGCCTATCTTAAGCAACGGCGGGCCACCTGCGTGATTTTGGCCGCTACCTCTGTGTGTGTGTGTGTGTGTGTGTGTGTGTGTGCATGCGAGGGTCATCCCTGCAAAGTAAATATTGCAGTGAGGAAGTCACCTAAAAGTAGTAGTAGTAGTAACTAAGGTTGTGAAGTTGAATGAATACTGTTTGAGATGGACTAAATGAAGCAATTGTCTTAAAATTGAGTAATTACTACAAGCTAAAACACTAGTAAATAAAGTAGATACTGCTTAAAAACAGATCATGACACAAATATGATTTTAAAACTTAGCAAAGTAAGTAAATATAATTTAAAATGGAATACATATGTTAAAACAGAACATGAAATAAATGGGATTATAAAATGAAGTAACCTTTCGTTAAAAACAGCATATGAAGTTGATTTGGGTTAACAGCTGAGTAAATGAGTACTGAATATCAGTAATTACAATGCAATTCCAAAGTATTGTCATTTTTTTAAACAGCTTGGACACATTGGCCATTGCCGTTTACTGACAAGTTACTTATATCTTGTCTTTTCACTTTATTAAGATCAGATTCTGCGGGTAAAATTGCAATAATAAGGTGACTTGACTTGAACTTGACTTGACCTAGTACAGGACTTGACTCGACTTGACATAACCTGTGACTTGACGTGACTTGACTTGCCCAAGAAAAAATGACTTGGGACTTACTTGAGACTTGAAGGTTAAGACTTCAGACTTACTTGAGACTTGCACATATGTGACTTGGTCGCATCTCTGCTGTAACGATACACCAAACTCACGATTCGGTTTATATCATGATTTTTGACCCACGGTTCGATACAAACCTCGATTTTTTAACATTTTTTTTTTATTGAACATTTTATTCATATATTATTTCTGGCAAAAAACTTTAACTTACCGAGTGTTTGTGTTGAAAAAAACCTCCACGACGGTCAGCCCTCCTGACCGAGACTTCAGTGAACTTTCCCCCGGAAAACAGCCTCTGTCCTCGCGAGTGACAGAGTCAAACAGTGTCCTGTTCACTGATGGCTATTATGTAATTATGTAATTTAGAGTGAAAAATGTAACTTCGGTGGGTCAGGATCTCAATCACGACACATTAAAACAGCATCCACATGATTATAACTTATTCGCGGGTTTAGATTGACATGGGAAACACCTTGAAAACATATACGTGTCATCATCATGACCTGTACGTCACGTCTCTTTAGGAGACAAAGCACCGGCTTTCTGTGTGAATTACACAGCGGTTCGTCTTTACTCCAGCTGTGCTTTGCTCTGTGTGAACCACCAACGGCGGAGAATTGGTGAACCACCGCTGTGGTGTTCATGTGGTGTTACTTATAGCTCATAGGGCTGGATCTGGACTGGAAGTTGTGTCGCGATTCTGCCTTCTCATACCGCGAGACGGTTTGTGGATCTGAGTGTCGCGATTTCGGTTTTGATACGCATGTCTTTACAGCCCTAAAAATATGTAATGAATAAAAATACAATCAACACCTGGGATAAGGTTATCAGTGATAAAATATATCCCAAAGACAGTCTGTGTGAAAGAATGTGTGTGTGTGAAAGAGAGACAGAAAGAGACAAATAAAAAATAGAGCAATGTTGATACAACTTCACTATCTTCTTATTAGTGTGCAGATAGGAGGCAGACTATAAGTACATTCAAAAATTTACCAGTCACTGAAGCAATCATTCCCGGGATAAAGGGTAACATTGAAAAGAAGCTTATGCATGTGTGTGGATATAAGTGTGCGTGTGTGTGTGTGTGTGTGCATGTACGTTCGAGGGTGAGCAAACCCAGACTTACCAGACGGCGATGTAATCAGTGACAGGCTCCGTCTGCAATAAGGTAAAGTTGATATAGACTCCGTGTCCGTGGGGAACAATGATGAGCCAGCTGCAGTCTTGGGAGTTGGGGTATTCGTTGGGATACTGGGGTGAATAGATGGTTCCGTTTTCGGCTGTGACATTATAGCCGCAAGGAGCTGTAAAAAGCAGTGTTGTAAGATTATCTGTTTGCAAATTTGTCACTCTTTCTAATGTGCCAGACGCGCAAGGATCAGGAGAAGAGGACAAGAATAACTGCTGAGCTGAAGACAGTGAGGAATACAATTATCATCATTATTTGCTGTAGTAGAAGTATTAGCAGTGGTAGTGAAAAGAGCAATGATTGTGCTACTGATGTATGGAGTAAATGATCCGAGTGACACAGGAATATTTACTTTCTACTTAACTGCTCACATTGCTGGCTTGTGTTACCAATGAAAGATGAGATTTAATTTACTGAAATTCAATTAGGATAACAACATTTTGTAAACGTCTAGATTTTAAATTCACAACCGGTACATGAGGGGTGAGGATGTCCTAGGGTTAGACCTGTGATAATAACACATGTGCAACAACATAACAGCAAAACAAACTAATATGTATGTTTTTTAACAACATCAATCAACACATATTAAAACTATTACAAAACTACTCTCACCCTCACAGCGTGGAAACGGGTGGTTCCACTTCCTGTTGGTCCCATGCAGGCATGTTAGTACTGGGTGTCCGATCAAAACGTAACCGGGGTAGCACTGAAAAGTTACTGATTGGCCAGCGCCATAGTCACTGTTGATGATGTCACCATTGGGGAAAGGAAAAGGGTCCTGGCAGTTCTGAAGTTGATAGGCTAAAGAAAGGGATGAAGAGAATTGATTTCCAGTGTGGAAATACTCCAGTTTAATTGCAGATTCACCTGATTATTATGCAACAAGAAAAGGCACACAGGCACACAGTTATAGTCATATTAATAATGTAGTTGTGTATTTGCTCCTTTGTATTCTACTGTGCAGTCTTAAACAGTAGCCCTTTCTTCTGGCTTCCCAATTCACGAAATGTAACTACAAAACAACAATTGCGATTCATTGCATTCAAACCATTTCCCATCTACAGCTAATGGACTTGAAAGGGCATAAAGAAATCTATGGCCCACTGAGGCTACTGGTTCGAAGTGCAGCAGCATCAATGAAGCTCATCTTCTACACAGTTGTCTGGCACGTGTATGCATAAAGTTACAACACTTGCTTGAGGAAATATCAGCATCACAGGTCTATTTAGGGCACATCTCACTCTGCATGAGTGTCATTGCAAGTCAAACTCCTCTATTAGATGTGCCATTGACAGAGAGCAAAGGTGGCTGATTTTGGAAAACTAGTCAAGGAGAGAGAAAGGGATAGCACTCAAGAATAGGTCAATTCGAACAGGGTCTGCAGCACTAGACAGCCCCTGAGGTGCAGATTGTGCAAAGAGGTCTCACAGACAGTCTATGCTCAGAGCAGCAGGGTCTAAGATGTAGGAGGGAGCAGCATACAACACAATCAAAGCGCAGGATGTGTGTAGCAAAACTTGTGCTGCTGCACATATTCCATGACAAGTCTCTAGTCCAGAGGGGAAATGCCACAAGGGATCCTTTGGGACTTTAAGATACTGACAGGTATAACAAATATTGCCAAAACTAACTGGACATTTTGGAAATGAAAGATGCAAAGGATCCTATGTGGGAGCAGTATCGAGGGGAATGTGAGAGGATTTAGAAACACTGTGGGCTGAAAGATTAACTGGAGAAAATGTTGAGATAATACACCAGAGTTGTGCATATGGTATTGCATACACTTGCAGATGTAAAACTACAACCAAGAAGGTGAAATGTGAGAGTTAACTGAACACTTAAAACAGGCGGTATGGTGGCTCTGTGGTCCCGGGTTAGATTCCCAGCTGGGGCAGAGCCTTTTATGTATTTTCATGTTCTCCCTTTGCTTGTGTGGGTTTTCCTTCAGGTGCTATGGTTTCCTGCATCATCAAAACATGTATATTAAATTAATTCTCCTGCCGGTGCCCTTGACCGAGGCACTGGTTTAGAAGTGGAGTCAGTTGCTGTGGGTGCTGGATGCCCTCATTTAACCCATCCCTGAGGATGATTCTCCTCTTCTCTCAAGCTGGCTTTGTTCTGAAACATCAGTTTGAATATTCTTGTGTATTCAAACTGTTTTCTTGGCTTACCACTAGAGATGCACCGATCCAGTTTTTTCCGATCCAATCCGATACCGATACCTGGACTGAGCGTATTGGCCGATACCCGATACTGATCCGATACCATTGTTGAATTAATAATAAACTGTATACCTTCCACCATGTGAAAGGGACTAAAGGCACCAGACTTTCCTAACTAAGACAAAATAATCAGTTACCGAACATTGTAAACATGTGTAACATTATTATTATTATTATTATTATTATTATTATTAATAATAATAATAATAATAATAATAATAATAACAATAATACATTTAATTTATATAGCGCCTGTCAGGGTACCCAAGGACACACGTAACAAAGTGGAACAAACAAATCAAAGAATAAACGTATGTAGCGCCTGTCAGTCAGCACGGAGGGAACACTAGCACTGAAGTCAGTAGCACCGTCTGTAAACAAACTAGTGTCTGGAGGCTCCGTGCACACAGCGGGGGCGACCATCCAGCATCGCTGCGAGCCGGGGAGACCGCAGCAGCAGAGGAGGAGACAAAGCAGCCCGATGGACAGCCCACATAGTATTGAGTACGTCGGTTTGAAAGTTAGCGTTGCTAGGCTAACAGCTGACCGGTGAGGCTAACAGCTGATGGCGGGGCTACTAGCTAATCAGCGGAGAAATGTGACGTGAGTACGTGTAACTTCCTGCAAACAGGAATACAAAATAAAACATAGCAGCTGAACCTGAGAATAAACTAATAAAGAGTTGGTCAAACAACAACTTGCGCTCTTCCAGCATGCGACACACTGACGCTGACGAATGACGTAGTATGTGCTGCGACGGCGAAAAAAAATAATTGGATTGGCTGGTGGATCTGTTTCATTTTACCGATCCCCGATCCAGCCGTTTTGTCAATATCGGAGCCGATATCCGATCTTAATATCGGATCGGTGCATCCCTACTTACCACACGTCACCTCTGTGGCCTTGAGTACAAAATGTGAGCTTATATCATTGAGTGGGGCAGGGGTGAAAACATGAATCCAGGCTAGAAACTACCACTTGTGTTCATTCAACACAGTTCAGGGTAGCATCATGAACCACTGTGGGTACTGCATCCTCCCGCCAAAGATCTGTGTTGTCCCTTGAAAAAATGAAGCATCTGGTGCACCTTCATATGAGGAAAAATTCACAACTTTCACATTCATACAAAGGGAATTAGCAGTGGCAAGGAATGCAGTGTTAGGGGACTTGGCCATTGCAAATTGGGAGCAAAAGGAAAAAATAGTGTGTTCGTGTGAATGTAGGTTAGCTTATGTGTAAGTTAGTAAGCCTTGTTCTAGTTCTGCTGGCATATAGGCCCACAGTGCATCTCTTGTGTCTTTGAAGTGAAGCACTCAGGGCTACAAGTAAAGCCTGCTGGACAAGATGCCAGTCTCTCACAGGGGCTTACTAACAATCCATCTCTTTTAATGATGAGAGAAAAGCCATAAGGTTTTTTAAGTCTTTAGTGTGACTCATCCATGGATCAAAGCTCAAAACCTCATAGCAATACGTTTTTTTCATCCTGCCCTTCATTTCTCTGAGTTGGGAAGGCTTTGTAATTCAGCAACTACGTTTGGATGTTAATTTATTCCGAACTTTTGAAGAGGCAATTTATTTTTTTTTAAATCATTCAAGCAACCAAGCAACCTGTCCCTCAGCATCCCTTCAGAGGGTAGCTTTTAGCTGGAAGTGCCTGCAGTAACACCTCAGGGTTTATGGCCTTTGTGTCTGCAGAAATCCCTGTAATAAAAAGACCAAAAACTATCTCAATTTGTCTTAAATCCCATGAGAACTCACCTTGATAGTTCAGTTTGAACCCCGGCCTGTTCTCTGAGTGGTCACTGTAGAAGTGGATGATTGTCAGGTGGGTTGTGCTCAGCAGAGTTGGTGGGATTTGCGAGCCAGTAAACTGTCCAATAAGAGCAGAGCTGTGTTGTGGTCCAGCCCTGACCTCGAGGAAGTCATGGTTGTCTTCAGAAGAGAAGTTTTGGAACTGAATATGGGCTCCTATGATACAAACACAGAATATGATTGACTATATACAATACTTTATGACAATATGACGATTATACTTCATGTGATTTTATGGCCAAAGTAATTTTATGGCATATTTTCTATAGATCTGAGAGTTACTATTTTTACATTATTATAGATTAGACCAACTGGAATAGGTTCACAGTATTCTACTATTTTTATGACCATATCTTTATCTGGTACTGGTATATTGTTATTTTTATATCATGACAACTTGCACCAAAGACAGAACTGTAGTTTTGTTGTCTGAGACTATACCAATAAAGCTGTCTTGAATATAATTTTGTTGTCATTTGAGTATACTATTATCAGCTCTGAAAATAAAAATCATGTCTTATAATCTAAAACCTAGCTCTAATTACACACAGGGACATGTATGTCACGCACATAAAAGAAAAACAATATGCTATTCAAACCATCTGTTACTGTAGTCATTAAACAGCACACACTATGTGTCAGCCTCCAATTAAACATGTGGTGAAGCTTTCAATAAACCATGTGTTACTGCTGCAGAAGAAGAAGGTCTGTGTTCCCCAACTACACCAACAGTATACTATGTACGCCAACTATGTACTGAAAGTGACACAATCTTTTTAGGAATGCTCTTCCATCCCATAATACTTACCATATCCAGTTGGCAGGGCGATCTGCCAGGTGCAGTCCAGGTTGCCTGGGTAGTTTCCAGGGAAACCTGGACTGAGGATGACACCACTCATCTCAGACAACACCCCGCCACACCGAGCTGACAGCACAGGCACAGAAAACACTTTGTTACAACAGGCAACGCATGAGCAACGTACAGTAATAATCATCACTTTATCCTTTGTGCTTCAAAAGATAAAAGTTATACACCACAGCAAAAACAGAAGAAAATGTAAGCAGCCAAAGGATTTTGAGCAGAGGGGATTTATAGTATTGATATTTCCACTCATTGGCTACTTTATTAGGTGTTATGTGAGCTAAATGAATTTGAGAACTTTTTTTGTTTTCATGTCCTGTCTACAAGAACATATGGGACAAACACTGTAGTAAAATGTCCCCAATTCATGTTGAATTCTTTTTGCTGGATGATGCTGGATGATGCTGGATTATTTGTTAAGTAGTCACAGTTAAGAGATGCCTGTTAGGTTAATGTTATTACCTTCACTTAATTAGTGCTAAATTAAGTTTAATAAACCAATTATTAGGAAAATGGATATTATGTTTGAAAATGTCAGTTCTAGACTTCATCTGTGCTGAACCATTAATTTCTATAAATCCTTTACTGATGATGGGCTTGTATCAAAAATATTACAATAGCAACCCTCTATTAATAGATTTGTACATGATTGTCGTGTTAATGACTGAAATATAAAATACCGGAATTGACATATACTGAATGTAGCTGTTGCACAGCTGAGTAAAGTTAGTCCTGACATGTCAAGGTTAATTTTAACTGGAACTGGCTTCCCAGACCTGCTACAAGTTTTCACCAAAGATGGAATTATTCAGGCCTAAACACAAAAATCAATGTAATCAAGGTCCCTTAACACTGTTGCAGAAGTGACGAAGACTTGGCCTTCAGCACCAGGTACAAAATTCAGTTTGTACTCAGCAGGTATATTGATCCTATAGATCGCTGGCCCTATGACAGTCAAGAAGTGTCTTTCTTCCATAAATCTGGTTTCAAAGCGAGACCGATTAAAGCAGATGTGCAGATGCTCATATGATAAATTATCATTCATTTAGAATGATACTCTGATACTCATTTTAAAAGTATTCAACTGCCAGATTACACACTGAAATGTAATTAATGACTTAAACTTTTTTTTATTTCCCTCATTGAGTAATAAAAATTCATCAAACCGTAGCTTTCTAAAAGTATTCTGAAACAACATGTGACCATGAACCTGAAAACACAGAGCCAAACATGTCTCACACATGCACTAAAATGCTTCTGTCAATTGGCTGTGCCAGCCTAAAGGTTCAATCAACCTCACACCTGCAGGACATACTTCTTTCTTTCATATTTCTTTTCTTTGTGTGTCTGTGTGTGTGTGTACGTGTATGTTACCTATGCAAAGAGGAGGTGGGTAGTTCCATCGACGCACTGTCCCAGGCATGCAGGAAATGTGAGAGTGGCCCTGAAAGTGAATATACCGTGGGTTAGGTTCAAGAAAAAAAGCTGAGTTTACATCTTCTCAGGCAAAGTAACAGTGAGCAGTATGTTAGCCAGTTAAAAAGAAGCAGGGGGACATTTTTCTATAGATTTACATTATATTTTGTAGTTTTGATGGTGGAAATACCAACACTTTTGTCCACAGGGGTCTGTAAAAGCAACAAAATATCACATTTCCTTGTAGTAGCTTTAACTACGTACCATCAATATCTAAAATTGTGTAGGTATATAATGTTTATTGACCAGTTTGCATGGCCGTTTACATTACCTGTAATGTGTACCCAGGTTCACAGGTGAATGCTACCACCTCATTGACCATATATCTGTCCCCCGTTTTAATGCCATTGGCAGGAATCATTGGCTCTGGACAGGTGGTAAGACCAACAGCTACAAAAAAAGGGAAAAAACAAACATAAACACGGTGAACAATCTAATAACTACACCTTATGTCATCATTGACTCTTCTATGTAAACATTTCTATCTTGGCCTTTATTCTCAAACTCATCGTGGTCTACTTAAATCCTTTTATTGTACGTTCCCCTCTGCTATTCTCTACCTCGTCTTTGCTCACACAACTTCATGTCTAGAAAACGTTAACATTCTCGTCTTCTTCCTTCACTTCTATGTGACCTTTATCTTGAAATGCATTTACCTCTCCTCTATACTTTGATGGCACAAAGACTTGTACAGTACTACAGCCTGACTTGGTCCTCACAGAATAATGTGTCTCTGAATGTAATAAAGCTTTTCAACAAATAGGAGAAAATTACACGATTTAGATACATTTGACAAAGAGCTAGCATGGCAGATTAATTCACAGATGCTGTTAATGTTTTTTTTCTAACATACAAGAGCCTATTTATGAATTGACAGCCAGTACAATAAAAGATCTTGTTAATTGTCACTGGTGACAGTGGCCTCTTAAATGTACTTAAAAATATGTGATGGTAACATCATGACTTTGGTTGTGTATTCCCAGTGCAATGAAGGTTAAACACAACCTTAATAAGTTTGACAGCAGCCAGCCCTTTATCAAACAGCATCAGTAGGGGTGTATATGTGTGTTCATACGCACTCTTGTGTTGTGTGTGTGTTTGCTTGTGTGTTTCACTTGGAAAACTTCCGCAGGAGACTGCCCTAGAGTGGTTACCATGGCAACACAAGGGCGGAAGAGGGATAGAGAGTAAAAGAAGGGGAGAGAGAGAGAGAAGTATGTGTGTGTTTGTTTGCTTCTGGTCTTGTTGGTTCATTATCTACCTTCCTACCAGCAAAATGATGTGATCCCAATGAGCTCACACACACACATACACACACACACACACACACACACACACACACACACACACACACACACACACACACACAGGTGGCCCAGCCCTGGTGTGTGACATTTGCAATTGTTTGTGACTGTTACATGAGTGCGTGCTCTTCAACAGGGATGGAGCATAACTGAATTAGCTGCATGAGACTGTAACTTGGAGACCCCCAAACACACATACACACACAGTGTATTATAAGGGAGAGCATCAGCATAATGTCAGCACAGCTGATCAATGAAACTATTCCATTTGGCTGACCATCTCTCTCTCTCTCTCTCTCTCTCTCTCTCTCTCTCTCTCTCTCTCTCTCTCTCTCTCTCTCTCTCTCTCTCTCTCTCTCTCTCTCTCTCTCTCTCTCTCTCTCTCTCTCTCTCTCTCTCTCTCTCTCTCTCTCTCTCTCTCTATGTGCAAGCAAACTGCTCCCTCTTTTCCCTGGTTATGACAGAGCAGTGATGCTCTGTAAAATGCTGACAGCACCACAAACCATCCCACTAGGGCCACTGGACTACAACTAGACAGTGTCAGCATTTGAATCTAACTGACTGTATTTACTATGCTTCTGCTTCAGTTTACTTGAGGATAGATGTGGGAAGGAGATATCTCACTCTGCCCTTTAGAGGAAAGTCCCTTTAGTCAGCTTAAACTGATGAGAACATCATCACCACAATCATTCACGTGTCCCCAGCAGATGATTTTGTCCACACTACCGCACATCTGATGAGGAGAACTTTAAGCAGAACAAGCACAGCTCAACAGTGGCTCTTGTTTACTCTATTTCTACTGGAAACATAATGGAAAACAGAAGACAGTAAAGTTACACAACATAAAAAGTCAGTTCCACGATTTAACGATCAGCTGTTGGGATGGATGACCTAGACCAAAAAATAATATCACAATCTTAATTACAATCATGATCCAATATCTAAATTGCAATCTTATTTCTCCATTTTGAAATGCACTGTATAAAGTCAGACTTGGGCTATCCCATTTCCAATTTTTGCCCCTAACCCTCGTTTTCGAGTGCCCCCATAACCCTCAGAACTAAAAATCAAGATGACACTTAAGATTCTCATCTCTATGATTCGCCTTAAAATAACATCTTAAATCCTCAAATTGCCTACCCCTAATGGTCTATAAGTCATTTTGGGTAAAATGCTTTTGCAATAGTGCTATGAGTAGCATCAGAATGAACAATGAAGAAAAAGGAAACTAATATTGGTGTTTTTGTTGTTATCACCTATTGAACAGGGAATCTGGCCATTTGAGGCAAAACTTTGTGTTTAATGAAAAAGTTGAAAGCCTGCTTTGTATCCGGACCTCCTGTATTGAACCTCTGAGGTGTACTTGGAGCAAATTCTGCTCTAGATTAAAGTGTTGGCACTCATTCTAAGATAAGCAGAGCGACCAACTGAGTCCTGCAAAAGCTCTTATCATGGTGTAATGTATGATGTATTTTGTTGAAGGTGAGCTTGGACAATGTTCAAAGCTCAGCATGGTGTACTTTGCCTTGGTTTCTGCAATAACAGCAAATAGCCTGCTTGTTGACAAACTTTGAGAAAACTGCACGTAGGGCTATATTGACATAATTGCAGATATTGATTGAGACTAGGAGGATAGATGATTATTCTGTATAATATGTAAAATATTAAATATTTCTCTGCCTATCTCTCTCTTTGCCTTTCTCTACAGGGTTTTCCTTTCGGGCATAATTTGCAGTTGTACTTAATTGCAATGTATTGGAGTTTAATGTATTTTATAGCACTACTCAGTGTATCGCAAATCACTCAAAAATCGCAATGAATTGAATTTTGCCTCTGGTAATTCCAATATTTCCACATTTTGGACATGGCCTGAAATGTATCTGTAGAAAACCTATCCAGAAATCAACATACTGTTTGTATACTGTTTATTTTTTATTAAAAAGAGAGAGAGAGAAACCCAATGTGAAAAGTGTACATATACAGTCAGAGCTAATCTGAACAGACCCAAACAGTGTGAGAGAAAACCAACTGCAGTATGATGTGACAAAAATTGACAAGCATTCATGATCAAAAAAATGTAGCAACACATCTCATTTTTGCTGCATTTCACATCCCCCTTCTTTGTTCTGTTATGATTCACTGTAACATCAGAGCTGATACAGAATGCCTTCGGATACACTCAGGTATTAGGTGAAGTCACCAACGCAAGACATGACCTTATAGGACTTAATATAACTTGGAGTCAGCCTGACTTGGTTCTCAGGTTGGTTACAAAGAACAAACAGCACTGATGAAGACCTTTAATCAAACCAGCCAGCACAATTCAACCTAAAATTCTCTCTTCATGGAAACTGGAAGACATCATACATAAGAAAAGCTAAAAACGCCACAGAAGACTACCACCTACTCTGCCAACAACTTAATAATATATGTGCTGCAGCCCAGAGAAAAATAAAGGCTAAAACATAAAAATAGACGAGTGGCTTGACCTGCACTGAAAAATGATTTTATTTTAGGATTATTTATGATACTGTACAGGAGGGGAACCACTTTAAATGTATCATGTGAGATTGGGCACATCAGGTAATAAAAGTTCCACTAAAAAGATCAGAGTGACCACAGCCAGAACTATACTAGAGCAAAACTAAAGAAACAGACACGATGTACTGTTCCCCAAAGTTAATATTCTTCCAGGTTTTCTTTCCTTGTGAAGGCATGACGAATGGAACCAACGAAAAGACTCTGCAGTTCATTGAGCCACAAATGTGGGCAGTCACCTAAACACACATACACGCACACACATACAGAAATGCACATGCAAACACACACTACTCTCACACACACACTCGCAAAAGGGGACATGTTCATTGATGTGGAAGTGATTCTAAGCTAAAACAACTACAAAGGACTGAAAAGCACAACCATGCCCTGACAGGTGTGTATGCATTTAAATGCATGATGTTAATATCCGTGTCCGTACCTTTGTTAGTCTACATATTCGTGGGTGTCTTTTTTGGACTTATGTGCATGTGTGACATGAGCAAAAGCAATTGTGCATGTGTATGTGTGTGTGTCTGAGTTGATGTGTCTCTGTTTACGTCCCTCTAGGTGTGCGTGTGTGTGTGTTCCACTGTGGGTCTCAGCATGTCTGTATGCTCTCGGGCAGCACCAGTTCAGGTCACTGACTCTTGTTATTTGATGTTGAAGTTTTGGCTGCAGCTGTGTGTGGGTGTCTCTGTGGGTTTGTCTGCATTTGTGGTTTCTGGTGAGAAGGCACCCAATATTCAAGCATTTGCTATTCTATTAATCTTTCTGCCTGTCGATGTCTGTCTGTGTCTGTTGGTCTATCTATCTATCTTCAGAGCTTTAACTCACTCTTGTATTCTAGGTGAAAACCTGCTGCCACCACACTGATGTCACTCTGAAAGTGGAGAAGGAGCTGATTGGACGTTGAGTTGAGGAGGGCGGGAGCAGTTGTTCCTGTAGAAGACAGAAATACACATTAGAACCAGTCGTTGTGTTTTGAAGCTTAATTTTTGCTAGAGGATAAATATACAAGTGAATTTTGAAAAAAAATATGGCATCAAAGTTTATGTAACACAACAGTGGGCATACAGGAGGAGATTTACTATCAAAATACATGATAACACTTTTGCGGTGAGCCACATTTGACTTGATGTCTTGTTTAAATCCTGAGACCAGCTGGGAAATTATGTGTAGAGGAGGTGAACGACCCCTTGCCCACTGTGGACAGCTAGCATTTAAGTGTCCTTATGTGAAGCAACCCCATCTGCCCCAGTGAAGCTGCTCAGTAGCCAACACCGGATCACTGTGGTTATAGTGGACAGTTCCCGGGAGTGCCTTCTTGAGAAGGGCACAGCCTTTTGAGTGTGTGTGTGTGTGTGTGTGCGCGTGCTTGTGTGTGTTGCCCTATGGGTGGCATGTTTAATGTGTGATAGGTGTGTGACAGGTATGTGCTTGGGGCAGGTCACAGGGGAAACTCCGCTGGGAAATTGTAAAAGGTTAGATCACTCTTTATCCCACCCTGTCTTCTTTCTCACCATCTTTCTTTCATCCTTCACTCAACCTTGTGTCGAAACTCTTCCCTCCCCTCCCTCCCTGCTTTCTTCTCTTCCTTTTACTGACTGCCTGTAAATCGAAAGAATTCTATAAAAACAAGTTTTATTTATTGAAGATATATGTCAGCTGTTTTGGTATTATAACTCATCCATCATAGATCTCCAATGCATGCTGTATGTGTGTGTATCTATAGTTTAAGACTTGTCATTTACAATTCATCACAGATCTTGTGTGTGTGTTTGAGTCTGTCAATCTATATGTGTGTGTGTGTGTTTGTGTGTGTTTGTGTGTGTGTGTGTGTGTGTGTGTGTGTGTGTGTGTGTGTGTGTGTGTGTGTGTCTATAGTTTAGGGGATGCCATATCTCATCCATCATCAGTCTCCAGAGTGTTCTGTGTGCAGGCACAAGGTTGTGTGTTTGTGTGTGTGTGTGCCATCATATTGTCATACCAGAAAATGACCCTAATTTGGGAGCTGTCATGTCTCCTCCATCGTAAATCTCCAGCGAGTCCCAGTTGTGTTCAGTCGCAAACGTCATCACTTGTATCTAAATAGCAAACAATGAAAATAAAGTAAAACTGCAGCCTCCAAGTTCATCTGCATCTTCCACAGTTAAATACTAATACAGGATATATTTACTATACATATGTGTACCTGTATCCCTGCCCCCTCACTGACATGGATCCTCCACAGACAGTTGAGACTGTTTGGGTATGGCTCAGGAAAGCCAGGAGACAATATTGTACCACGACGTTCAGTCAAATTTCCACTGCAGGGAACTAGAATGAAGACATAAAATATGGATTTCTTAGCAAATTTTATTAACTAAATAGCTAACAGACAGGACAGGTTGTTGGAATACGGCTTCGCATATCCAGGGACAATATGGGGTTCAAATTAACACTGCAGGGAGCCAGAGCGAGAAAATATGATATCAGACATTACTTATGTTATAAACTGAGGTGACAGTCGAAGCTGTTTGCAAAAGACTCGCTCTCAGCAGTGAGAGATTTCACGCAGGCATGCATTTAGTTTGTTAGAATCAATGTCACAATACCAACCCTTGCAGTACTCGATGGATGACAGTAATGACTGATTTCTGCATACACTAGCTGGTTACATCCTCCAAACAGTTCATGGCTGTTTAGTCGTACCTATACAGGTTGGTGTTGTCGCATTCCACTGTGCAAGGGCACCTGGCACGGCCTGGCACCGGATAGCACTGGATCCTTTGAGCAGATAGCCTGGACTGCACTCGAACCGGACCACAGAACCAGCAGAGAACTCTGAACCAATCCGCCTGCCATACCGAGGCTCTGGCACTGAACTACACTGGCTGTCACTGGTGCGAGGCACGGCTACAGTGATTACCGTTATTGAATAATATTCGAAGCAGAGGGACAGAAAAACGGGAATATAGTTGTCAGTAGAAAGAACTTAGTGTCAAACTGGAACTGAATGCAAATAATTTTGTGTAAGTGAGAGAAAGAGCGATAAGTTACCTTGGTAGACAAAGTGAAAACCTCTAGCTGATTGGCCGCTCTTAGCATTGAACCGCAGCATGATCTGATTGGAAGTTGCCAATGGCAGCGTTTCTCCTGTGGCAAAACAATAGCACACACACACACACGAAAAATAGTTTAAAAACGAATGTTTAGGCTCAAAACACCTTAACCTTTTCTCCTGAAAACATGCAGACAATTGTTTTTTTTCTCCACTTCTTGACAAATTGAGACATAGAACATTAAAAAAATAAAAATAAAAAAATAAAGCATAATGTAGCACTTTGCAGGGTTGGTCCTCCGTTTTCGCCTCGTGTTATGCTGTGGTCCTCACAATATTAAGAATTCAAGCACAAACACACACAAACACAAAAACTGACAGGCGCGCACTCACATGGATTTATATGCGCAGACATACACAAGCAAACGAAGTAACAGTGATAAATGAGGAAAACGTGGTCTGGTGTGGCTGACATTTAGAACCATCATTAGCCGCGTCAGGATGTGTGTGTGTGTGTACGTGTAGGTTTGCAATGCGCAGATGTGTGTTAATATGTTTGTGTGTCAGGATAATCAGTCAGTTAGCTGGAACAATGTGCCACAAAGCTGTTTGCCTGTGTGTGTGCGTGTGTGTGCGTGTGTGCGATAGGGTAATGATGCGGTTAACATTATTTTGTAAAGCCTGGTGTGTTTCATTCTTTGCTGCCAGTTTTAGCCAAAAGGGAAATTCCAAACAAAATGAACTTTAAGGAATAAGCCACCCATTCTATATTGCAAAGTGTGCAGCTACATTTAGCCAAAAGAAAACTGTCACATCCTCGTACTTAATATTATGTGGAAATAAGCTCCCTGTCTGTTCCACTCAATAAAGGAAGAAAAAAAAAATAGAGCATAAAAAAGCAGAAATATAAACCTTAGTTGTAAAAAAGAAAGAAATGCCCTCAGGAACTATCACATCTATCTAGACATGTTTGTGTTTTCTCTGTTCTGATTGATAATTTTATCATGAAACTTTACTCCAACACTACAAAGGCAATTTTTATTAGCAGTTGCAGTCTCGTCCCACTCACGATTCTATATGCACACAACTGAATAATATTACAGAGAAAATATTTAAAAGCCTTGATTTCTATAGAAAACAATGAAATGTCAATTCCTGTGGGATTCCCCTGCAGCGTGCCCCCTGGCCATCACACACAACAGAAGAACACAAAACTCTGAGGCAACAAGAGCACATTTTTGCCAATGCCTATGCTAATCAATATTTCTTAATTTTTCTTTCTTCATACTATGTCATCTGCATTGACTTTGTCTCATCTTTCCGTCTCTGTCAATGCCACAAAGAGTGCGTTACTGTGTCGTGACTCAAAATGTTGCCAATCTGGGATGACTCGAAGTTGAAGGATAAGCATTCCCAGGGAGGATTGTGTTGTTGTATATCAGTGCAACTTTATGTTGTATAGTCCCAGTGAGAAGCTTTCCACTGCTGATTCCTTCTTGTACAGATAACCCATAATGGATTCTCGCCAAATACATCACTGTCAAATAAATTGTGATAACGACTACTGGAGCAGTGTTCTATAGCCCCCAAGAGCTGCTTTCTTACAGACGACTTCATTATTATCTTCTTTCAAAGATGTGCTCAGGAGCACACAACAAGGAACACAAGGGAAAAACTTTAGACATCAGAACTGAATGGCAGATTTTCAAAGATAATATGTCATGCTATGTCATGATAAGTTATGTAAATTGTGTATCAGCCAATGGGAAACTTACCTGAATGTGACCCAGCCAGGGAGCTGAGCAATCGAGCGTTTTCATTGGCTCCATCAAACAGCTCCACTGAGTCATTCATCGCTGTCTGGAAAACTGCAAACTGACCAAACACCACTGAAGAAGAAGACGAAAGATAAAGATCATAAATAGCTTTCTTGTTGGTGTTTCAATCACAGCATCCATTGTAAGCATGCACGGTGGGATCATTTCATTACTTACCAAACTGTGGGGACACAGTGATATAGTAGGAGCAGGTCTGTCTGGTGGTGTAGTTTAGAGGATAGTTAGGAGACAAAACAACGCCTTCGGAGCCACCATACTGTCCTCCGCATGGAGCTACAGAGAGACAGAAGAAGAAGAATCTTTCACAGGCAATCATGTAAAGTACAATGTAGTGAAACCTGCTCTCTGCATTTAGCCTGTCCCTGAGGAGCAGTAGCAGTGAACAGTGACCATGGTTGGTCACCGTGGACCATCTTGAGATATAGGGAACTGACCAGAGAGTTAAACTGATATACATATTTTGATGGTGGGGGAAACCAGAGAACACCCACGAAAGAACAGGGAAAACATGGAAACCCAACACAAACATGCCCTGCTCCAGCCGGAAAACGACAGAGAAAGGGAATTCTATTTTGTTAAATATACATTTAAAATCTTAAAATTAATATTTCTAACACAAAAGCTAATTTATAAGCTAATTAAAGCCATGTTGAAGTGCCCCTTTTTTCCTTATCCATATACATTGGGGGGAGTGACCCCTCTGCACATATTAATGTTCACACAATTTTCCAGGGTCATATGTGGGAAATGATCCACCTTTAAAGAGCAGGTGTAACTTGTGCAGATGTATTCAAAGAAAGCTGTGATGGTAAAAGAGATAATTCAATTAACCTACAATATTTTCTATAGAAAACTCAGCAGACAAAGTGCAAACACAATTTAACAATGTGCAAGGGAGCTGCACTGAATTACTTCCAAAATAAAAACCAGCTTTTGAGAAACAAAGGAGGAGGAAGTACATGAAGACAATATTTGAGAATTTAAAGACACTAAACAAAGATGGTGCCCTGAGTAATGGCGCTATGGTCATTTCATTTGTTCCCAAACTAATGCTCATTGAGTTACTAATGCACTTTGGTGATTGTATTTTTTTTTTTTTGACAATTACAAATGTGACTATGGCTGCAGTTACCTGGGATTCTAAGGAGCCATAGGATGTATCATTTAAGAGATGGCTCTATATTGAAAGGACAACATAGAGTGCCTGCCAATATGAATACAATATAAATTAGTTTCCTTTTAATATCTAATTAAATTTTAATAAGCAATTAATATGCCACTCGAAATTGGCACTGTCTTGTAATGGTTATATTCATCACAACTGAAGTCTGAAATCCTGTCCCATGTAGCATTTTAACAGGCTGGCAGCCCAGTTTCCTTGCAGGCTTGCTGTACAATGTATCTTTTTGATATTAAAGGGAACATTTATCAATAATTATTATCAAATAATTGTTGCTTTTCAGATATGTGATCAACTCTTGTGATGACTCCTATGGAAATCATCTAAAAAATAATGTTTCTAGCAGTTGCAGCCTAAGGAAATATTTTTGAATTTTGGTAACTTGTGACTTTACAAACCCCAGACAATCCAACTCTACTCTGTATCCTTTGAGTGCTCCTCAAAAAAAGCTTCTAAAAGGCAGTCCTACTAGTTTATTGGGTGTTCAGCTATTGCTGTTACATTTCATACAGACTGTAAGCTCAAATTGAATGAAAGGCAAAGTTGCGCTGTGCTTTTATGTACGCACAGTAAATGTGGCTTAAAGTTGCAAGGGGATATACATAATAGTTCAATCTACCATGCGCAAGGTAAGATCTCAACTGTAGGTAGATTTGTAAGGGAATCCTTTTGTAAGCTGAGCCTTTTCACCTTTGTGCCAACCACTAAGCAGCACAAGTTAGGTAAATTGAAAGACTGTAAATTGTCCACTGACATGAATGTGAGTGTTTTATCTGTATGCGTTGGCCCTGTGATAGATTGGCAGCCTGTCTGGGGAGAATACTGCCTTTCACCTAGTGCATACTGGGAAAGCCTTACAGCCCTGAACAGTATGAACGGATAAAGACAGTTGATGGATACAGCCACTATATGCAGTAAATTCGGACAGTGACACATTTTTGTCCTCCAGCACACTGAATGTGAAATGAAAAAAGGATGAATACGTTTAAGTGCAGACATCCAACTTATGTGCAAGGATAATCATCTCCTTCTCAATATCACCAAAACCAAAGAACTCATTTTCGACAACCGTAGAAAAACCACTCCTCATGAACCCATACACATCGACAATCAGCCAGTGGAGATTGTGGACAGTTTCAGATACCTCGGGATCACACTGGACAATAAACTGAACTTCAACCAACACACCTCAGACATTATTAAGCGCTGCCAGCAGAGAACCCACATCATCCGTAAACTCAGATTATTGTTCATCAAACCACCCCTTCTGCTTCTTCTGTACCGCAGCATCATTGAATCCATTCTCCTGTACTGTGCAATCTGCTATTTCACCATGCTGCCCCTCACTAACAAAAACAAATTTCTCAGAGTCACTCACACTTGCTCAAAAATAATTGGCCTTCCAACTCCAAGTTTGCCAGCCCTCAATAACACTGCCACCATCCGTAAATCGCTGCACATAGCCCATGACCCCCACCACCCATTACATCCATACTTTACCCTACTCCCCTCTGGTCGAAGGTTCAGACAACTGTCCTGCAGAACAACCCGGTTCTGGTGTTGCACATTGTCTGGAACAGAGCTGTGAAAATGAATTTCCCCTCGGGGACAATAAATTATGAATCTGAATCTGAATTTGAATGTTTCAGGGTATTTACATTCACATCAGATGAACTTTAAAGTCACTGCAGCAATTTCTAAATCTACTTCCTCGATTTCAGGAGAATAAAATGTGTTGAGCAACCCGGAAGAAACTTAAATTAAATGATGATATGTACTTTTTCATTCGACCATGACCTGCAGGATACATCTGAGGAGAAAGTAAATAAGAAATACTTTTCCCTTCATCATTACTTTCATTAAGCAAAGCCCTTGTTCCTCGAGTGCTGTGGCCAACAGATCAGGCAGTGGTTGTACTGGGTGGCTTCCAGGTGTAAGTGTATGCAACTGTGTGTTTGTGTGATCATAGTGTTCCTGCTGAGCTCTCAGAGAAAATCCCCTGAATAAATAAAGGTTAAAATAAATAAATTAGTGAGTGTCTAAAGTCTGAAGCCCAAAGATATCAGCATACACTTGGTATCTTCCCCAGTGATGCCCTGCCAGGCTTGTGCTGCAGCCAGCTTCACTCATCGTTTTATTTCTGAAAAGTATGATCACTTGCATTGACAGTGGGTGACTCAACTGGCAAAAGAGGCACACTCCTCTGTTTTGGCCATAAAAAACCCCCTTGATTGTCTTGTCTGAATGTCACTGTTCACTACATTTACCGCTGAAGGTCAGCACTTTAACATCCTTTTTTGTTTCATTTTGATCTAGGATCCAAGACACAAAGCCAAAACAACACAACAACGTCTGTGTACTCATACTAACAGAATACACTGTAGCTAATGTACTGAGGTAACAATATAGCAAGCATCACTTCTGGCAGCACTGCCCAAACACTTTCATCCGCTTTGTTGCCTCAATCATTTAGAGGCATCGTGTTGAAATGAAGCATTCAAATTTTAATCGAGTGCCTCTTCTTTATTTCCCCCCCCCTTGCAGCTGGGAGCACTGCCAATTGCACTCAAAGCTGGCATCGTACACTACTCTAATCTGTTATTCTTATGAGTCAAAAAAATATATATAAATACAAAAATCCAACTGGCTGCATTTGGCTCAAAAGTTGTTTAGTTTAGCAGAAAATGTATGTTGTCCCCAAATATCACTTGGACCCTTGTGGCTCCAAGGCTTTGTTATGTAATGGAAAAATATAGTGCTTTTGATCTGTGTGCCTTTGTGTGTGAATGTGTATTTGTGCGTGAAAATAATGTCCAACCAAAGATATAGCTGTGCATCTAAATAAACTTAGATTTATTTTCCAGTTGTTCCTTTATGATTTTGTTACGTGACATTTATGAAAACATATATTTAAAAAAAAAAAAAAAGGGATGATGCCTTTGATTGATTGATGACATACAAAAACACACACAATTTCTTGTAATGTGGTACTATGGAACAGCCACTGATACGCAACAGTGTTATTTGGTAACCATATATCAAATTAATGTAGTGGCATATGCTTTTTTTTATAACTGAGACGGCAGTTCTGCTGCACCCTCTACAAAGTAGTTCCTTTCGCTTTACAAAGGGGCAGCAGGATAAAAACTTTACTGAATGAATTATGGGGTGATGAGCTACAGCATGGTGTGGGATCTCTGGTATCGGCGTACCGCAATTTCAAAAAGCCTATTAATCCCTACTACCATTGCATGACCCACAAGAAGCAGCCCTAACAGTAGCTTGATCCATCTTCAGCACCCCCAAGAGAGTTATAAACCTTGTGTGCTAACAGTATGTGGGCGTGTGCACATTTATACTGCAGGTTAGGCCAGCAGAGGTCAATGAAATTAGTGTCTGTGAATGTGTGTGGGGAGTGTATGAGTTAAAAAAAAAAGCAGCAGCAAGCACATCTGTCAATGTCATCCTCACAACACATACACACACACACACACACAATAGCATGTTCTTATTGCTTCTTCTCTCACCTCTTCTAGCCTCTTGCTCTTCCTGTCTTGTTTTGCTACCGTGTGTGCTGTATGTCTGTGGCCCAGTGCCAATGTCCACCCACAGTATCATCTGTGATCCCTGACAGACTTTAATTATCATCACCTCTGTGTTCAGTGAAAATATGAGAACAGGAGAGTGCGAAGGTTTGAAATGCTATATGAGAAACAGATGACATATTTTGAACCAATGCCTCTCTGAAGCCACTCAGGTGCCATGATGTGATTTTTCATGTAGTTTGATAAAATTGATTGCGCACAATTAAAAAAACCCTAATGACAGCCTGAATGCTATCCTTAACAGTGTTTCCCCCACATATGCTTCACTTTGACGGACTGCCCAGGTAAATAAACAGGCACGTTATTGACCTACTTTTATTTTTTTCATCATCCACATCCACATCATCCACAATCGATTAACTGGTGGAGAAACCTGCCCTTCCTCTCCTGTCTACTGTCAATCACACACGCTATGCAGACAAAGAGAGGTGCACCTGGTTGTTGCGATGTTAGTTTTGATCGCCTGCATAATTAACACAAGCTTCTTTCACACGCAGCTCACCTGCTGTTATGACAAGGGAATCGTGGGTGAAAAAATCCTACCACAAGGTGTGTTTTTTTGTCTGAGTTTTTAAAAGCAGATAACATTGCTGGTAGAGAGAAAACAGAGAGGAGAGAACAGGAGAGAAACAGGTTGAGAGGACCAAGTGATCTTTATCATGCATCACTTGATGAAACCTTAAAAAACTATGAACAGTCATTGCTGCCATGAACATTTTTACATTCTTTCAGGTCCTTAAATGTTTTGGTTTTTTTTGTGATGATTTTGGACAGCCCCATGGGCAGTTCCTTAGCAGTTCAGTTTTCTGGAAACCGCACATAAAGGGCTTTAAAAAGTCTACCAGAGAGCCCTTTCCGGTTTTAACAGTGGGACAGCCCTGAGCTCATGTGGACTTATCAGGAACACATGTCAAAGTCTTTGAGACCGTGAGTGTGGACATTAAGTCTGGGCCTGTGTTCTTGGTTAAGCCTTGCTCAGTGAAACTGATTAACATGCCTAGAATGAAAAATACAGCAAAACTCCTACTCCCTTGCTAGACAGTTGTACTTCCACCCACTCGTCGTCCTCCTCCTCCCAACTCCTATCCTTTCCTCCTTTCTTCTTGTTTCCTAAAGCATCAGAGTAATCATCCTCTTTGTTTCCACTTCTACTGATCCAGTGCACTGATATCGATTGATATTTTTCAGATTGATTCTTGTTGTGCTGCTGGATTCAAACCCTTAGGTCTAGAGGTCTTGTCTTGATCTACCCACAATTTTCCCAGTGGTGCTGCTCTAGGCTCAGGTGTCAGCCTTATCAAAAGCCTTCACACACATGTGCTTTGATCACTCACACCCTCTGACACACACACACAAATAAATGCAAAAAAAGCTATGCAAGTCACTCTCTTTCTCTCACACATCCACACGCTTTGATCATCCACACACATATACAAGAACACACACATACACAACACTTTTGTAGTCCTACTGTCTGCATCTCATTTTCCTTTTCCTCTCATACAACTACACATACACACACAGCAGGGCTTTGGGGTGGCAGTGAGAGTACAGAAAAAGACTTCTAAAATGTCCTAAACCTTTAAAGTTGAGTTTCAGGTCTTCCAGGAGCTCTTACAGAAACGTAAACAGAACAGTTTCAGTGAGTTCAACTTCTCAGAGAGTAGATTTATCACAACAATGTAAATAACCACAAACTCTTGAGCGAATGCTATATATATACTGTTTAATAGCGTATATGCAACACAGCTCTACGGTACCTTTTATCACAAAACTGATTTGTGTGATAGGAAAAGTAGCAATTGCATTATGCATATGCAGATATAAATAGTAAAACAATTGTGCAGTTTAGGATTTGACAATTACCAAAATAACAAAAACTAATTACAACTAGGTCTGGGTTTATAGTGTGTATAGTTTATCTGGGTTTATAGTGTGTTTAATGTGAGCGTGTGTGTAACAAGATGATGGTTGTGTATAAAAGAACTTCACCTCTGAAGCCAGATATTTTATATATATTCTCTTTATAGAGCCGCTGTGACATTGGGAACCTTTAAACAATCCTGCAACCCTCCAGCCTATATCAACAGGAGGCCACACACACATTGCCTGTACATTAGCAGCAAAAGACCTTCAGAGATGAGGTCAAGCAGGGATAATGTCCCCTGCTAAAACATGAAAACAATACCAAAAAAACATTTATTAAAAAACGAAAATGTTATAAGAGAAGAGACAAAACACTGCATTTTGAATAGAAAAATCTATAATACCAGAGTTGACAGTCGTATGATGCATATCCCACCTTTTATCCCAGAAGCCAATCATTTTTACAGTCAAATCGGGAAACATATGAATCATCTTGTTGCATTGACACGAGCACACAGTAGATATTAACAATAACAGTTTTGTAAGGGAAATTCTCCTTGTTGAGGTAGAGAGTTGCTTATTCTCGGAAGAATTTTAGACTCAGTGTGATGATCAGATCTCTTTCATACATGCAGCATGGAGAGAAGACCCCCAGTGTTCTCTCCAGTCTTCCAAATGTTTCCAACTTAAATACAACAGAATAAGGGTTACATGCTTTTACGACAGTCATTGATCACTTCTTCTCAAATCAATGACCCCCTGATGTTTGTTTTGATCATGCCTTTCCCAGGGCAGTGACCATTTGACGTTTTATTGGAATGCAAATGTCATCCTATCTACCCTCCTGCAAAAACCTCAGGCAAAGAGAATTGTCCCTCATATAACTTTCTGAGCTGTTCTAACACTAACACACCCCCATACCTTAGGTGAAGAGGAAATCCTCTCACATCCTGATATGTTCTTTAACATGCATTGAATTCAAAACGATTTAATTTCCAACAATTTTAACTAATTTGGTGCGGCTGCAGACGGACTTCTAACGAGCATCGAAGAAGAGGATATCACGCTAATACAGGAAATTACCAAAAAAATGTTATTGAAAAACTAAATTAAGTTTACATTTTTTTAGGTGCTCTGGTTGGATGAGCTGATGGCAACACATTGCAATACCCTTTATTGAGCTTATTGTGCATGCGTAGGGGAAATACAACCTTGTTTTAAGGCCAAAGTCACATAACTCTTTAAGCTGTATTTATCCGATTTGACTGGTGATTCTATACATGCAATTTTTTATGTCATTGTGTTCCTTAAAAGGGAGATTATGGCTCTCTCCACATTAACTTAGATGCTGGTCTTATTAGCCCAGAATAACTGCCCATGGGTATTACCAAGATGACTGCTGAATGGCAAGACTTGCCTAATGATTCGGTAAAAATGTTACATTGTAAATTCTCAAAGTTATTCATTATTAATAATGAATAACTGTGACACTATTGAATATTGATAAGGTGTGGAATTACTTGGAATCTAAAAGTCCACATGGTAAAGTAAGCATAACCTTACATGACATTAATTCCAAGACTGCTGCTTAAAAAATATATATTGTTTTCAGTTACTAATTTATTCTGGTCAATCTATTTAAAGGTTAACATACCAGTCCAATGAAATTCAGTTCCTACTGATTTTTTATTGAAAAAACCTACCAGATATTTTAAGAACTTGTCTTATATACAGTAAACCTCAAAGAACACTTAGCTTTGATGTGAAGGTGTTGGTTAAAAAAATTGATAATCGATTATGAATTGATAATTGAATTTCCAAAGACCGATTTAAAAAAAAAAAAAAAAAAAAAAGTTTTAAATTGTAATACAAACTGGAGTCCTCCTCTTACTGGCTTCTGCTACATGGTCCACAGTCTGGAGCCAAGATATGTTATTCCATTCCGGAGCTTTTTCACACTTAAATTGATTCCAAATCTTTACAAGGAGACAAAGCTTTCCATGCAAGAGTCCCTCAACTCTGCTCACAGGGTAGCAATAACCTGTGATGCCTGGACATCCAGAGCTACAGTCTCATACGTGACCGTTACAACTCATTATGTCAGCAGTTAATGGAAGAGAATGTCCTACGTACTTCAGACGAGGGCTATGGATGATAGCCACACAAGCGCAAATATTTGTGAGTTTCTCAAAGCAATGGCAGACAAGTGGGGAACAGAGAAACATGACCTGGTTCTTGTCACTGACAATGCTTCTGCAAATAGCAAAAATCGTTTAAATTCACAAAAGCATTATGCATAGCTTTTACTACAAACTTTGCGTTGCAAGTCACTAGAACTACATCAATGACCCTTGAGAGAACAAGTGAGAGTTACAAGGTTACTTGTTTTGTAGCTAAGCTGGAAGCTCTACTGCGATAGACTCTGCTGTGTGTATGTCTGTGGTCATTGTCAGCACATGTACAGCCATAGCTAAGCTGTTTATCTTGGTTAACACTACTGCTGGTCAGCCCTATATATCTTGTTAAGCTCTGACTACAGCACAGTTATCAGCGACCCCATGTGTGGCGCTTGCTGCCGTGAGAAATAACTCTTGGTCATGTATGATGTGCTTTTCCACTGCTGCCTATCAGGCTAATGCTACTGGAACCAGCAACTATGTGTAAGGTACACAAACTCGTACTAGCATTAGCCAGAGATCTACTACTTACACTTGGCATGATTGAGTACTGTAACAGAAGTCAGAGTCCTGCCTTTTTCTTTATGATTCTGAAATCTAAGCAGACACACACAGCCAAATTGTGAAGAGAAAAAGCAGTTTTTATACCTTGTATGTGTTTTGACTGAAAAATTACCATATGCCAACAGCACGAGAAAAAAACTAGTGTGGAGTTCCTCTTTAACCGATATCACAAACATATATAAACTGAATTCAAAGATTGACTATTGTGACTAAGTTGACTAAGTGTGTTTGCTTGTATAAACAAGTAGTGAACTGTACTTGGTGTGTGTGTGTGTGTGTGTGTGTTTGTGTGAGGTCTTGTGTGTGAATACTGCCTCTAGGCGGCACTCTGTAATAGCTCTCTCTCTCTCTCTCTTTCTCTCTCTCTCTCTCTCTCCCTCTCCCTCATACACACACACAAACACACAACCCTATCAACAGTCACGGAGAATTCCTTCTTTCTCGCATCAGCTCTTAGTTACCATGGAAACCAATAAAAGAGCGGCTTAAGATGGGAGGTGTGTGTGCGTGTGTGTGTGTGTGTGTGTGTGTGTGTGTGTGTGTGTGTGTGTGTGTGTGTTTGCGGGAGAGAGAGAGAGAGAAGAGAGAGAGAGCCTGACTGAAATGGCAAGAGAAAAATATAGAGTAAATCAGACACAGACAGAGGAGGTGGGACAAAGGGAGAATGAGTGAGAGAGAGGGGATGAGAAACCAGGAAGAGAGAGAAGTAGTTACAGAGAAAAGGAAAGAGGAAAGTGTGTGTATGTGTGGTTTAGAGGGGAGAAAAAGAAGAAGAGAGGAGACAGAGGGAGTGTAAGTGGAGATGTATTATTTAAAGAGGTCTCACCCTGTCTAATGAGTTTGGTCTAAAAGCCCCAGGAGCTGCCCAAAGATAGAGAGACAGACCGACAGAGAAACTTCCCTAACTATGTGGTGAGAAAATCCAATGTGTAGAATATGAGCAGAGGGAAGAAAAGCACCAAGATTACTGGGTAGGACTGGATTTAGTAAAATTCTTCTGCTTTGATTATGTTAATTCTCCTATAGAGTAGGTGACAGCAGCCTCGACAGATCAGCTCATGTATCTGGGGCTCCGAAGAGGCCTGGACCTGGAACAAAGTCAGGTCTGTGTTACTGAGAGGAACCAACTCATCCAATGACTAAATAAGGCAACTATTTTTCCAATTTGGGTCAATCAAGAATGTTTATATTTTACCTGCCTGTACAACACAGTCTCTAAAACAAATTGTGAGTCAATGACAGTAGTATTATGCTAAAATCATTTTTTTATATCATGTGTATTAGATCTTAAAAACAGCAATTTATTCATGTTTTGTGCCATGGTAACAAGAAAGCTGAAAGAAACACACCTCGTGGGAAATCATGTCGAGATCAATTACACTAGAAGGACATGAATTAATTGCTTGATGAAGTTCAAGGCCTTTCAGCGTTTGAGATCATTTTTTTATTTGATAGAGGACCATTATGTGGTCTTCCATTAGTAGCCTTCAAAATGTGACTAAAATGTCAATACTTGGCATCTGTTCATAAATACATTATTGTGGGTTGGAAGCATCTAAATATTACACTGAATCCATTTCAGCCACCCCTATTTGATAATGAACACACCATCTTTATGTTAACCACAGTGGATACTAGGGATCCCCTGATCCACATTTTTTCACTTCCGATCCGATCCCGATACCTGAATTTGGATATCTGCCGATATGGATACTATTCTAATACCAGAGCTCTGTTTGCTTTAATATTATTATTATCATTATTGTTGATTTATTCCATCCCAGCCTTCATATTACTTGCACTGTCCTGTAGAATGACATGCACTTTTTCCAGAGGGATCTCCCAGTGATTTAGCATCTCTGTAATGGAGGCTGCGAATGTAGCTCGGTTGTGTGAACCCCTGCACTTATTTACCTGAAGCACTGCACTACAGAGGCCATGTGTATCTGAGTCAACCTAGTGCACTGTGAGGCTTATCAGTGACATTGAGCAGACATCTGAAGTCCAAATATCTGTAGTAAAGCTCAGGGCTGGAACTCCTTTTAACTTCTCGGCTAACTTGGTTGACACTCGGTTGTATAGTTCTGGTAGTTCAGTCTCTGATAATTATCTCCTGGATGGTAAACTATACCGTGGCTGCAAGTGTTCAATCAGGCTGCGAAATCCTGTGTTTTCCTGTGATGAAGTTGAGCAACATCTCGGTAATCCCTTTAGCTTTCACGTTGTCTGCTGGGAGTTTACCTTGCTTTTGGAATGACTCCAGAAGTGATTCCTGACGGCTCCTTTTGTCTTTCTGCCCCCTGGCTAAAAAATTCCTTGTGCTCTTTCACATGGTGCTTTTTAAAATGTTTAATTGCGTTAGTGGTGTTGTACGTCGCGAGGGAGCTACCGCCTCGCCGCCACGGCTTTGCAAACATTGCGTTTTGCTGTCTTGCTTTGAGGTGTTTCCCGTGTAAAATATTTCCACACAGCGGACATGTTGACTAGCCACAGTGCTACTCAATGCTAGCCTGCTAGCTGGCTGCAAACTGTGATATGGACTTCCTGAACAGGGGCGTGTCTTATAATTCTGTGTCTCATTGAGCCACGCCTCTGTTCAGGAAATCCATTCCACAGTTTGCAGCCAGCTAGCAGACTAGCCGGCAGGAATCACTTGTGGAGTCATTTCAGCAGACAACGTTTACACACAGACATGGCTCATGGATCGGAAATCTCCGCAGGTTGGATCGGAAATTTACGATCCGTGAATTATGTTGGTATTGGATCCGATACGATACTGGATTGGACTGGCCCCATTCCAAGTGGCAACGTTTCATTTAACCCCACAAGGAATGTTGTGATCAATTTATTTATTGATCAAGTAACTGGCTGCTGAATGGTTCAACCAAATAACTGAGTTACCGGGGTAACCACGGCTCTGTGAAAACTGAGTGGGGTATCTTACTCTGGGGAGAAAGCTGGGAAGAATGTGAGAATGTCATATAGGTCATCAGGGACGTTAATATAGTGGGGATGAATGCCTCAAGATTTCTGGTCCATCTAGTTTGATTGGTTATGACTGAGTGCCTGATTTCCAATCTAGGCAGCTGACTACCTTGATGGAAGCAACGCAAAATAATTAGTGGGCTGTGCTCGCCAGCCCACTATGGACACCTCTATAGCAAAGCTATAGGTGTCCATAGTGGGCTGTGCTCGCCAGCCAATATTGATATTCACCGCGCGTCTTCTTATTAGTGGGCTGTGCTCGCCAGCCCACTATGGACACCTCTATAGCAGAGCTATAGGTGTCCATAGTGGGCTGTGCTTCACACAGCCCACTATTGATATTCACCGCGCGTCTTCTTATTAGTGGGCTGTGCTCGCCAGCCCACTATGGACACCTCTATAGCAAAGCTATAGGTGTCCATAGTGGGCTGTGCTCGCCAGCCCACTATTGATATTCACCGCGCGTCTTCTTATTAGTGGGCTGTGCTCGCCAGCCCACTAATAAGACGCCTCTATAGCAGAGCTATAGACGCGCGGTGAATATCAATAGTGGGCTGTGCTCGCCAGCCCACTATGGACACCTCTATAGCAGAGCTATAGGTGTCCATAGTGGGCTGTGCTTCACACAGCCCACTATTGATATTCACCGCGCGTCTTCTTATTAGTGGGCTGTGCTCGCCAGCCCACTATGGACACCTCTATAGCAAAGCTATAGGTGTCCATAGTGGGCTGTGCTCGCCAGCCCACTATTGATATTCACCGCGCGTCTTCTTATTAGTGGGCTGTGCTCGCCAGCCCACTATGGACACCTCTATAGCAGAGCTATAGGTGTCCATAGTGGGCTGTGCTTCACACAGCCCACTATTGATATTCACCGCGCGTCTTCTTATTAGTGGGCTGTGCTCGCCAGCCCACTATGGACACCTCTATAGCAAAGCTATAGGTGTCCATAGTGGGCTGTGCTCGCCAGCCCACTATTGATATTCACCGCGCGTCTTCTTATTAGTGGGCTGTGCTCGCCAGCCCACTATGGACACCTCTATAGCAAAGCTATAGGTGTCCATAGTGGGCTGTGCTTTGCACAGCCCACTATTGATATTCACCGCGCGTCTTCTTATTAGTGGGCTGTGCTCGCCAGCCCACTATGGACACCTCTATAGCAGAGCTATAGGTGTCCATAGTGCGAAGCACCGCCCACTATTGATATTCACCGCGCCTCTTCTTAATATTATTATTCCCCCTCCTAGGTTTTTCTGTCGCTATCTCCTCCCACACCGTTGAGCGCACACAAACAAAAAATATATCAAAATGTGCGGCTCGATCTGACTCGGTGAGCTATTATTCAGTTTTCCGAAATATTAATTTTTCGCGTCGTAAGACGCGAAAAACTGCGCAAAATTTCCCATAAGGAATGAATGGGAGAAGGTCAAAAAAGTCGCAAATCTGCGACGTTTTTCAAGCATCTCCTGCTCTGGCATACGTTCACCTAGAAACACCATTCAAACTTTAAAATGTAGGCACAAGTCTTATCTATTTGAGTTGTATTTGAACTTTTTTCCTACGATGTATAGTTTTTGAACTCTGACCCCTTAATGATGGTGAGTGATTTTGGAAAAATTCAGGGTTTTCAATGAGTGTGTATGGCGGAATGTTCGTGCAGCAGAGTGGCAGGGGCCAACTGACACAGTGGCAGAAACTAAAAAATTATCTCAGAAATGTTCTCTTTCCATGATGATCCCGGCCACAAATATCACTCAAAAACAGTGATATATTCCAAAGTTGTAACCACACCTGTCTTCTTTCTCCCAATGTGTCTACTTTATCGGTAGGATGTACGGTTTTTGAAATATTGGCCTCCAACCGACAAGAGTAGCTCTCAACAATCCCATTCACTCCAATGTAAATCGGGAGGAGGATTTTCAAAACTGCACCTTTTTTAAACTCGCTCTTATTTCCACATTTCTGAAACTAGGACCACGAAACTTCATGAGTGTCTTCTTTAAGGCCTTTTTAGCGCGATCGTGAAAAAAAATTGCCGACATCATGTATGATTTTGACTAAATAGCACTAGTTTGACGTCCTAGATTTGAGGCAGAAATCAGTCCCAAATCAGCCTGGGACGGCCGTTGCTACGGGCCCTCACCAACCGTCACCTAGCAACCGAGATCAGCTGGGCCAACAGAGAGAGTGACAGACAGACAGACACACATGCACACACACACACACGGTCACATGCAGACACACACACACAGACAGAGAATATTCATGTTTTCGCGACGTAAGTCGCAAAAACCTTCGTAAACTTTCCCATGAGGAATGAATGGGACGAGGTCAAAAAAGCCGCAGACACACAAATACACACACACACACACACACACACACACACACGGACACACACAGATTATTAATCAGTTTTCCAGAACGTTCATGTTTTCGCGAAAACCTGCATAAGCTTTCCCATAAGGAATGAATGGGACGAGGTCAAAAAAGTCGCAGACACACAAATACACACACACACACACAAAACAGACGGACACACACAGATTATTAATCAGTTTTCTAGAACGTTCATGTTTTCGCGAAGTAAGTCGCGAAAACCTGTATAAACTTTCCCATAAGGAATGAATGGGACGGGATCAAAAAGTCGCAAATCTGCAATGTTTTTCAAACATCTCCTGCTCTGGCATACGTTCACCTAGAAACACCATTCAAACTTTAAAATGTAGACACAAGTCTTGTCTATTTGAGTTGTATTTGAACTTTTTTCCTACAATGTATAGTTTTTAAACTCTGACCCCTTAATGACGGTGAGAGATTTTGGAAGAATTCAGGGTTTTCAATGAGTGTGTATGGCGGAATGTTCGTGCAGCAGAGTGAGAGAGCCAACTGACACAGTGGCAGAAACTCAAAATTTTCCTCTGCTATTTTCTGTTTACATCATGATCCCGGCCACAAATGTCACTCAAAAACAGTGATATTTTCCAAAGTTGTAGCCACACGTGTCTTCTTTCTCTCAATGTGTCTACTTTATCGGTAGGATTTACGGTTTTTTAATTAACTGTCTCTAACCGACAAGAGTAGTTCTCAACAGTCCCATTCACTCCAATGTAAATCAGGGCGAGGATTTTCCAAACTGCACCTTTTTTAAACTCGCTCGTATTTCCACATTCCTGAAGCTAGGAACACGAAACTTCATGAGTGTCTTCTTTAAGGCCTTTCTGGCTCGATCGTGAAAATAAATTGCCGATATCATGTATGATTTTGACTAAATAGCACTAGTTTGACGTCCTAGATTTGAGGCAGAAATCAGTCTCAAATCAGCCTGGGACAGCCGTTGCTACGGGCCCTCACCAACCGTCACCTAGCAACCGAGATCAGCTGGGCCAACAGAGAGAGTGACAGACAGACAGACATATATGCACACACACACACACACATGCACACACACACACACGCTCACATGCAGACACACACACACATAGACAGACAGACAGAGAATACTCATGTTTTCGTGACGTAAGTCGCGAAAACCTTCGTAAACTTTCCCATGAGGAATGAATGGGACGAGGTCAAAAAAGTTGCAGACACACAAATACACACACACACACACACACACACACACACACACACACAAATACACACACACACACACACACAGACGGACACACACAGATTATTAATCAGTTTTCCAGAACGTTCATGTTTTCGCGAAAACCTGCATAAGCTTTCCCATAAGGAATGAATGGGACGAGGTCAAAAAAGTCGCAGACACACAAATACACACACACACACACACACACACACAGACGGACACACACAGATTATTAATCAGTTTTCTAGAACGTTCATGTTTTCGCGAAGTAAGTCGCGAAAACCTGCATAAACTTTCCCATAAGGAATGAATGGGACGAGATCAAAAAGTCGCAGACACACAGACACAGAGAAACAGAGAGACACACACACACACACACACACTCACATGCACACACACACACACACACAAAGTGAATGAGACAAGGTGAAAAGATCAAAAGGAAGAGTTCAAACATTGACATCTCTGGCATACTTTGACCGAGACGCACCATTCAAACTTTAAAATGTAGATAAAAGTCCAATTTATCAACGTGGGATTCAACTTTTGCTTTAGCTTTTGTAGTTTTTGTTCGTCACGGGGCAAAGCGCACAGCCCACTCTTGCGATTCCCCGGCGGGGAATTGTCTAGTTAGAAGTGCACTTGTGATAATACATTCAAGACAGGAAGCTGATTTTTTTTCTTATCTCACAATAAAACAAGTGACATTTCTTCAAATATGGAAATCTTAAAATGCATAAAAAAAGATAAATTAATCCTTGTTGTTTTGTTTTGTTTGATGCAACTGCAAAACAGATCATCACATCTTTGAGTGAAAAAAAAATCACAGCTGGACAAAGGAGTAATAAAGTGAAATTTCTATTTTTGTGGTTGGTTAATGTAATACATTTCAAGTTAACAAGTGCTGATATTATCTTAAAACGAACATGAGATAAAATGACTTGATAAGCTATTTTTTCTTGCTGTCTGTTATTCCTTGCTGTTCTCAAATAGCTATTCTGAGTGCAATTATCTCATCTGTATTCTCTCCTTCCCAAATTTCCCCTCTTCACTGTCTCTCAGACTTTATTAAGCATCGCTTTCACAGGAGCCTTTTTCAAAGTGTTAAGAGGTATGACTAAGTGTATATTGTCTGTGTGTGTGTGTGTGTGTGTGTGTGTGTGTGTGTGTGTGTGTGTGTGTGTGTATGGTTTTTCTGTACTCATTTTAAAATTCTTTCCTTGTCCTGCCACCTTGCTCTGTGGCTTATTTGAATCTTTACCCACATGGCACCGTCCCAGGTCTCTGTCACACACACACACACACACACACACACACACACACACACACACACACACACACACACACACACACACACACACACACACACACACACACACACACACACACGCATACACTCTGAATGACAGTTTGGCAGGTGTCACTTCCTTGGCTCTCTGAGCTGTCAATCACTTAGACAGTTCAGCCCTCCAATCCCTGACACACTCTCTGTCTCTGGCAAACACTATTGCTCTCTCTCTCTGTCGCACGCACGCACGCACGCACGCACGCACGCACGCGCACGCACACACACACACACACACACACACACACACACACACACACACACACAGATCATCATCATACCAATTGTAAATCAATCATCATTGTTTTGCAATGCTACCTAAATGAAGTACCATGGTAGTCACAAGTGTTGGGTGGGACTGCTACATTTGTTTTGAGGCATTTTTTTACCATGATAAATAACTGGCTCAAAATATGGGAAGAGAAAGAGGGACATGACGTGCAACAGAGATCCTCGGCTATAATCAGACCAAATTAATGTTTTGCCCCTTAATATTCGGTAAACAGGCCACCTGTAAATATTCAGTTGAGACGGCAGCACTATAAACTTGTATACCACAGTATATACACTCGGAGGCCACTGTATTAGGTACATTTTAAAAAAAACAAAACATTTTTCATATTTCAAAATTTACAGACTTTACAAATGTTACATTTTGGTGACATTGCAGTAAATGTGTAAATTCAACCAGAGGTATATTGCTGAGCAAATAGTAAAAGCTGGAGTAACACTGCAATGTAGTGGTATAGTATTCACATTAATGGACTCATGGATCATTCCACTATGTGCATGCTCCCGTAAGCATGCAATTCTTTGTGTGTCTCTCCTACCTTTACAAGATGGCAGAGCCTTGTCCCACACCGGCTTCCCATCATTCCCCATGACACAGGTGATGGTTTCCCCGCCCACTGTTGTGTAGCCATGGTGGCAGTTGTAGGAGACCTGAGATCCCAGTTTATAGTCATAACCTGTCCGACTGGCGTTCATAATGTTGCCAGGGTCAAAACAGGCTTCCCTCGGTTTTTCTGTGGAGATTTAAGAGAAATAAATCTGGTAAGTTCTTCCCATATCATCACTAGGAACATGCCGCAGGAAAATGCACTGTAATGATTTGGTATTAATGTTAAATTTTCATGAAAAACTTGCTGATTATGATTTAATTAAAGGGTTAAACTATTTTGGTGGCAATTTTGGGCCAAATTTGGTCGACTGGCTGCTTTTAGTTGACTCCGAATATAAGCCATACTAAATATCCTTTCTTAACTCCTTATGTATTTTCCCTTATGGGAGAGGAAGGACTAAATGACAGTATAAGAGGAGTCGAGAGAAAGAAGAAGACACAAATAAAGAGTAAAAGATGAAAAATCAACCATGGTCAAAAACTCTTTATAACTTGGCACTGGGCCAGCTTGTTTGCTCTACTGTGATTGCCCAATAACAATGAGATATTGCGTTTGACAGAGGGAAACCGAGAGACAGAGAGAGACAGAGAGAGAGAGAGAGAGAGAGAGAGAGAGAAAGGTGGAGGGCAAGATGGAAGTGAAACAGGGAGATGATTAAGGTTGTATTTTAATTAGAGAGATGGCAGATGAAAGGTAGTGAATTAATGACAAAAGTACAGAGGTATGAGGTGTGAGGCAGCATGAGGAGACAGACAACAGAGAAGGAGATAATCTTTTTTTAATTAGAGATAAATGGAGTGAGAGAAATAAGAGAAAAAAAAGAGTTTATAAAACTTGACAAAGCAAATATGGTCTCTAGTCAGTCGAAGAGCTAATCATCAGTTCCACATTTAGTCTAACTGTTAATCATCCCCAGTCAAGCAACATCTGTAAAACCAGGATGAGACACAATCTGTGGAAGTAAACAACTCATGGAACAGCATGCCCCTTCACTGAAAAACACTCCCGATGTACAGTAAAGGTGAAATCAATAGAGATGGCAGCTTAAAATATTATCCAATCCGCACAAGAAACTCCAGCATCAACATTTTAATCATACTTCACACAGAGATTTTCGCGACAATGATTGTTTTTGTATTTTTCATGCACAGAACGCCTACTCCATGTATTTATCGAATAGCTGGGGCAGATTTACTGAAACAACTTTCAATTACTTTGTAGTGTCACGATTGGGTCTTTTGGTGAGGTTGTTTTGTGTGTCTGTGCTTCTCTGCTTTTTTCTGCTTTCCACCCACATCAGCACCAGTTCAAATACCCTGGCCGTCTCTCTACTCACCGCCAGATTATTTCGCCTCTCTGATGTGGTACATGGCCTCTTCGTTTGTGCTTTCTGCAGTCAAGCTCCTGTCTTGTGCTACATTGTTTGTTACCTCGGTAACGTTGTCTCTCCTCGACCTCTCCAGTGATTGACTAGCTACCAGCTTCCAGCCTCCTGGCTGCCCTACCACTCAACCTCCAGCACCTCTGCAACCTTCCTGCACTCAACTGTGGATCCTCTGTGTTGTATCCTCCTGAGTCTCCACCTCTACCTCAGCCAAAGGCACTGTGAGTCTCCACCACCACCATACCTACCAAACCACTAGCGTTAGCACCTGCCTGAGACCAAGCCTCACTACACCAGCCGAGCCACCTGATTTGCCGTCTTCCTGTGCCAGATCCAGAGACTCTTCCACTGCCTGCCAACTCTGCATTTACAATAAATTCCTTTAACCACCCTGTCCTGGTGTCTGCTTTTGGGTCCAACTAAATTATCTGGTTCAAACCATGACATGTTGCCCCAATCTGTTTGTTGAGCAACTGCTTTACTAAGTCAGTAGCTTAAAGTCAAAACATTCAAGAACAACTTCAATTCAGCAAGTCTGCAGGCCCGTAAAAATGTTGTTAATCTAATTTTATAAATATCAAGCCTTAAAAGTCATTGTCAATTGGCTTATATTTAAATCAATTTCCATAATCACTTACCCTAATCAAATGTATCAATCCTTTAACTTCATTTGTCAAAGCTCCTGAGAGGCTGCATTTTAGAACTTATAAATCTTTAAACATACCAATGAACCTAATACTGTAATTTTAGTTTATACCTACACCTACTGGCAAAATGTAGGTTAATCCTACTCATTTTAACAGCCATGTTCCTATGTAAAACCAACCTCTGCACAGGATCACTTACCTTACCTTACCTTCATGCTTGAACAAGAAAAATAAAGAATTAATCCAAACCAGTCAACTTCTGGTTAAAAATTATCTTGAAAAAACATATAATCTAAGTGACTAATGCCTGTGGTCACCCTGTGATTGTAGGAACTGCTACTAATAACATGTCTCCTCTATCATTTGCTAGTCCCATAAATGCTGATGATGTTTTAAAACATTAGGTAATTATATATAAAGACTTCCACCTTAAATATGACCTTTACAAGGACATTATATCAAGGAAACGTTTTTTTCTGATATAGTTACCTCTGAATTCGATGGCGAACCCAGACATGCCCAGTGAGGCATCAGATCTGAACGCCAGGAAGAGACTGTTACCACTGCTCTCTATTCGCTCTGGGGCCTGGTTGCCTTGGAGACTTGCTAGTAAGGGCCCGTTAGAGTCTTCCCCCTCGTAGATATGCAGGAAGTCGTAACTTGGCTCCATGTTGAAACTTGGGTAACAAAAAAAAAGAGAGAGAAACTTGGGTTCAGGTATCCAGTGAGATTGATAGCAAGTTTGTTTGTGTGTGCTGTTGTTCAAATTCTCAAACAATTAAATAATGTGTGTTCAATCCAAATGACAATTAGTTTGCGCTACACTGTATTTCTCTTTTAATCATCTGCTAATCTTCTTACTTTCACTTTGAGGTGTCTGACATGTTTTCTGGATGTGTTTACTGCATTCAGTATGAAAACTTTTAAGAGCTGTTTTCTTTTTCCCTTTTGAATCTAGGATGGCAATATAAAACACTGTAAGTACATTAATATTTCAGAAAATCATCCTGTTGTCGCATTCTGTAGGGGCATGTCACAATCCGTTTTGATCTTTATATCCCCAGTTTGCCAGAGTATGTTTGCGCGTAAGCCTAAAACAAATATGTGCCCTGAATTCTTGAACCCACAGCCTGAACCTGTTTACACTTTGGCAGCATCTTTTCATCTCTCTACACATATGTGAAGATATCAGTTTTTGTATAGACATGAAGAAGAGGACTTGTCCTCATGCAACAAGTACACAAGGACATGAGGTAATACACAGTTCTGCAAAGAGAAATTCAAACAACATTTCATGAGTTAGGAAATGCAATTTTCCAAGTTGTTAGGCTTTTAAAATAAACACAATTTATTTAGGTGAAAATGGGAAAACCTGAGATGCTGGCATACTAGCAGCCCTCTTCTCTCATATGTGCTCTAAATGTTCTATCCCTTCCCTTTACTTTGAGACACGAACAGACAATCTTGAAATCCTGAGTTTGGGTTAAAGAGGTGTTAGTCACATTAAGCTGACAACAAAGTGTATGATTGTTGAACTTATGTGAACCTTGTGTCATCATTACCCAAGTCAAAATAAGTGTGAAGAATGCTCAAGTTTAAGCCCTGTGTTTATATCTGGTGCAGAATGGGCTTAACTGCACATAAGCCCCTTTTGCACTGACAAAGCATTAAAATGATCCGTGCTAATACCTTTTGCATTAGTGATACATTCTGGGTCTGAATGCTAAAGCTACTAAATGTCATAAAAAGAACATAAAGATCTCACTGAGCAGAAATGGGGCAGCATCACAACCTCTCATGACTGAACAAGAGTATCACAATGGTCTGATAAGAGTTCCGACTTGGCTGCAAACTAAGAGCAATCATGGGAAGCTACGTCTTTGTTTGGTAAGTATTGGATTGAACATTTTAAAATGTAAAGCTGCAAAACAGACAATACTATCAGTATGAGAAGAAAGCAACTTTACCGCTGAATATAAATACTGATTTTATCTGCACTAAATTGTCCTGTACTTGTACTGTCTTTTGTTGTACTGTTGTTGTTATGTGCGGTGTCCTTGAGTGCTTTGAAAGGCGCCTTCAAATAAAATGTATTATTATTATTATTATTATTAAATATAGTCAGTATACAGTACATTTACAAATAGATCGATTATACGATACCACAGACTGAGTTTTAAATTGACCGAAGAAGCAAGACTTGTGCTTTGATTTGATCAAGAGTCACTAGTAGCTGGGTCAACAGCAGTCTATTTCAGCTGTGATTACTAGAATAGAATTCTATAAATAATGACATAGAAGTTACACAACATACATAAAACAACCAAAATCAATATATCTTACATATAAGTGAAATACACAACCTTATTGTAAGATTGCTGTAACTATGAAAAGCATCACATGTCAGCAAAGGAATATGTACTTTAACTCTTAAGACTAGCAATAAAGAACAAATACAAAATAAATCAAAAGTAAAATAAAAACTGTCTAACTGTTACAACAGAGGGGAATTATCTTTCTAGCTGAAAAACATGACACCAAAATTGGGTCATTTATTCTCCTTTGGCAATCTTGAGAAAGTCCGCTCTCCTTTTATCTCATCGCTACATTTGAGACTCCAATCTTCACTTTTGCTTCAGTCATAAGCCTCTAACCCCCGTGACTCGTAAAATATTCACCACTGAGGCACAATCTTAAAACTTGAAATGCAAATAAACACTGCCCTGTTACCAAAAAACAAAACCTGGAAATGGTCAGAAAATCCCTTTCATTTACTCATGAATTTTCTTTCTACATCAAGGCAAGAAAAAGTCTATCTGCCAATGAACAGTGTTCAAAAACTTCTTGAACAAATATATTTATCTGCAAAGATGCATTGGAAGTCACTCGTAAATTTGAGCTGATTCAAAAACAAAAATATTGGGCTGATTGAAAGTCTGACAATCAGGAAAAATTTCAATTTCAAGCTACAGCTTTTAAAGATCATCTCAACACAAACAAAACAATCAGCTATTTTGGCTATTTTAAAACTGGATTCAACTGTAGTGTTTTAGGCTGATGTAATGTCTATTAGAGGGATGCTTTACGCAGTGAAATGGGTTTATTACCATGATGATCATTAACAGTCTGCTAATTCACATCACACTGATCTAGGCCTGTTCCCTGACTTTTGTTTCACCTTGTGTGGGGCCACAGTGAGTCATGCCACATCTACACTTACAAATAAACTTGCACACAACTCATGAACAAAGTCCATGGAGGGTGATGCATTTTTAAATTTCAGCAAGAAGAAAAACATATTTCAGAAAATGCTTTGGGCTCCCGTCCATCCGTTAAATCATTAAGTTTGTTTGCCATTCTTAATGTTTTCTCAGGTATTTGGATAAACTTATTAATAATGAATATCAGTGAGACCATTGCTCTGCCTTGATGTGATGCAGACACATTACTTCAAAGGTCAAGAATAACACACATTGTGGTGTTATTTACGATCTGTTCAGAACACTGTTTCTAACAAAACCTTAATATCAATCACACTGTCTGTCCCAAAACATTAACCAACAGAAAACATGTGGCAGTAAAAAAAATCACATCCTCAATCAGCATATTTCACTTCCTGACATGGTAGCTTTATTGTTTCTTAAAACATACAGTAGCCTACTTCTACTATGGCAACATTATGTTGTTAACACATGAGTGTAAATGTTTAATTAACACTAGTTTCTCATGAAGCTAGTTTACTACGATTTATGTTCAGTCACCTCACGTTGCAGCTAAGTCCTCCAAGAACATGAGCAGCCTTTTATGCAGCAAATACAGGAGAAAAGTCCCAACTAAAATCTTTGCTGAGAAAAGATGCAGTCTTATTTAGAACACTTTAAGGTAGAAAAAAAAGAAAAAAGAAAACGAAAAACTTTAATCCATCCTTGAAAATGTCAGAAATAACAGCTGAGAGACAGCGTTGCCTCCACAGGCAAAGACAAACGCCACACCTGATCAAAACTTCAGAATACATGTGTCAAAGGTAGTATCTACAGGTAGTACTATACACATAGACCCCATTTAGCAGTATGTGATCTGTATCAGGCCACAGTTTCTAGATAAGGAAAAACACATGTTAAAGTAAGGCCAAAATGTGTTCTGACTGGAATGTGATCACACCTGGTAGGCTCGGATATTAAGTCGGTGCAAATGCAATCAGTACAACGTGCTGTCATCAAGATATGTGTTTTTAGCTAATGTAAAACATAACTAGTTGTTCAAATTTAGAGTGAGGCTGACAGAGTCATGCCTTGAATTGCCGACATCTATTCTGTGTCATGAAAGTTCAACAGAAGGCTGAGAAAAATGAAAACAATATGGGTGGTAATAACATAACATACAGTGAGAAATATCAAGTGTGTACAACGGTGTGCTTTGCACTCGTTCTCGCTGCTGATCTGCCGTTAACAAAGCATAAAATTTATGTAGTAACAGAGTAGCCTCCAAGCTAGATCTGTAAAATGTTAAGAAAAAAATGACACAATTATTTTCTTACATTAAATAAATAATGTTATGAATGATATTTGAGGATTTTAATAAACAAAAAAAATGTTGTAGACAGTGTTTAACAAAGTTTATAATGTTACCCCTAACTCACTGACTTCAAAACGACATTAATTTTTAAGGGAGTCTGGGGCAGATTTGCTGCCACCTCAAATAACTCATATGCAGGTTTTGCTATGGGGGACACAGATTCAACCTTAATGAGGATAAGGATAATGTGTTAAAAACTATAGGTGTGAATCCGAAAACCATATCCTGATAGAGATCCTATTTTAATACCAGGTGTAAATAAGGGGGGCCGGAAAAAAGCAATTTTTTTACATTTAGGTGGCTTACCTTTTGAAGATAAGAGCAATGACAAAGTCAGGGTTCACTCTGATCCTCCAATCACACTCTTTCCCTGCGGGGTAAGGCTGGGGGTAGTTCGGAGACAGAATTACTCCAGAAGGCCCACTGACGTTACCCCCACATGTCGCTGGAGACGCACAGAGAGAGGGAGAGAGGGAAAGAGAGAAAGATGATTACACAGCATTGTGCATGGGGTAATTTGGAAAGAGAATCACCCCTAAATGACCACTCATATTACCCCCCCAGGTAGGCAGAGCAGAATTGAGTTAGTTAGTGATGGGAAGTAGGCAGAGGTTGGTTAATAGAGACAGAATTACCCCTGGTGGACCATTGATATTGCTCTTTCACCCTCTGCACATGGAGCAGGAGAAGGTGAAAAGAGCAAAAGAGAGATAGAGAGAGACTGCGAGATTTAGTTACAGAGTGTAAGTCTGGGGGCAGTTAGCGGAGAGAATCACCCCTAGCGGTCCTGTTATCCCACAACAAGCCAGAGAGCAGGAAAGAGATATTGGCAAGAGAGACAGATAGATGCATTCAAGCAGCAATTTGGTGATGTGAAGGAAGAATTTGAAACATAGAGAGGTGTCTTGGGGGTGGCGGGTGGGTGTGAACGGATTATCAACAGTGAAATAGAAGTAAACAAAGGCATTAACAGCTGCAAATCACTCACAGGTAGACGCACACTCGCACACTAGACTATTGTGTGTAATGTTGGTTTAATCTTAGGAGCTTTTGAACACCCAGGGATTCACCGCCTGAGGTGAAAGTGCAGGGGAGGGAAGCACACGCAGGCTAAGCTAAGAGAAAACAGAGCGAGATTTAAAGCCCAACGTTTTATCTACAGTCATGCAAAGCACAAGGTCACTGGCAAAGAGTCAGAGGTAATATCAAGAACAAAGCATAATGTGTTTCACAGGCATGGTTACAAGGCAAATTACTGGTGACCTGATAGTGCTGCCTGATAAAGAGAAGGAGATGGCAACATAAGAGGAGGCTGTGGTGTCTAACAGAAAGGTTAATGTCTGCAGCAAGTCCTGCTACATTCTTCAGGAATTTTTACCAGTCTGCTCACACTATTTACATCGCACCTTCAGCTGTGTCCGATGTCATACCTCATCCGAGTTCTTGCACGATTGAAAATCCAGTAGGCCAGGACAATTATGGTAAGCTCTGGTAACTTTCCCCATCCATTTACCCTGACTAAATTGACATCATATTTCATGTCCAAGCCAAAATTAACTTACAATAAAGGTAAGTAGCTCCTCAGCAGCAGCCTACAAACAGCTGGTTGCAGAAATCTTTGGACATGCTACAGGCTTGTCTTGTACTAACATGCTTCTTGCTTAATTACAGTTTGTACCTTCTATTCCACAAACTCTGCTATTTCTATATTTTCTTTAACCCTAACCTGAGAAAGACACCCTTCAAGGTTAGTCGTCATTTTGTTCCCTTAGTGAGTGAGTCAAGTGTGTCAGGAGGAGGTGAGGAGCAAAATGAAGAAAGAAAGCACACCTGAAAGTGGCAAGTGAAAATCAAAATGCAGCAGAATAGTGTGAATGAGGTGTGGAGTGGGAAGTGGATGCTCACTGGGCTAGAAGCAGCAGGTGGGCCTGACAGTGGTGATAATAGAGAAAAAGAGGCAACAAGCCGTGGTTTTGCACAAGTTTTTTGATGCAACCAAAATGACCTCACTGTTTTTCCACCGACTCTGAATTCAGGATGTTTTTGGTGATCCATTTTGAATTTTCCTTTGAGCAACAGTGGTCGATGCTTATCCCAACCGACTTTCCTCTAAGCACCTGTTCAACCTCTCCTTGATCTTAAAGAGCATGCCTCCAGTATGGAAAACCATCTGATGCTCTGCAGCAGCAGCAGCAGCAGCAGCAGCAGCAGCAGCAGCAGCAGCATCATTTGGGATTAGCTCACCAGCAAGCTTCAGTTGATTTGCCTCCAGAGAAGTATGTCAGATGTGGCACAACAACAAAGGGGCACCTAAGGGACCTGCATTGTCATGTTTGTTGTTTACTCTCTACACATCAGACTTAAGATGCAATTTTGGATTCGTTCCACCTCTTGAGGTTTTCATTCAATCTTCCATTTTTTTATGTATAGTTGGTTTATTTTTCTTAGTTTTCACTTTAAAATGAAAAAACAAAGACTCCTAACTCATTAATAGAGTAATGCACACCTACCTATACATGTTGGAGGGTCAGGCTGCCAGTAGAACCTGTTATCCATCCGTACACATGTGATAGTGTCCTGGCCTTGCAGCTGGTAGCCTGGATCGCACTGGAATGTCATACTGTCACCAGGCTCCTTACTGTCCCCATATCGAGAACCATTGACAGGGATGCCTGGATCATTGCAGGTTGTTGCTGTCGTAGCTGAAAGTGTGAGAAAAACAGTCAAAAAAGGCAGATGTTGACATAAAGTAGTGACAGTAGATAACCCAACAGTCACTGCTGTGATCCTACCAACATTTGCAGCTGCAGACAAAATTCTATTTACTAGCTGGACATACAAGCAATAACTTGTGCTCTACCTGACCAGTTAGTAATAAAAGCTGATCATCCATCCAATCAAATTTGATCTGGCACTCTCCTTAGGCTTTTTAATTAGTGGCTCCTCCCTCAGGCTAAGAAGTGGTATATTCGGGATTCATGAAAATCTGCCTCCGTTTGTTGGGGTTTCAGTTGTTTGGTTTGCATTTGAATTAAAACATACTGCAGTGCTTTCATTGGATCAATCAGAGTTTAAAAACCAAATAAGTAAATGTCCAAATGCAAAATATCTTCAGATAGATTTACCTCTACGTCATCTACCGAAGTCTGAACAAGACAGCACTTGCTGCTGCCTGAATCCTCATCATATGCTGGAATCAGCAATTAGTCATAAAGCTTCAGATTCAGTGATAATTATAGATTAGATCTTGGCCAGAGCCCTGGCCAAAATAATAGTAGAACAGGACCGCATAGAGGCCAGCCTTATAAATTACAAACCACAGTGAACATATAAATTATCTTTTGTGCAATATTCCAGCAGAATCCAGAAGCACAGCCAAATATAGCATTATCACATTTATCATATCTTTCCTGGACAACACAGTATTTATTCCATCAGGTCAGTGGACAGATAGGGACACAAAAGGGAAGGAGAGAGGAACAAATTACTTTTGTAGTAACATTACCCCCTAAAAGTCACTCATTCACTCAATCCCCAAACATTGCTTTAAATGAATGAGGCTGGAGGTAAATAACATTACCTTTGCTTTCGTAAAACAACATGGAGGTAAACATAAGGAGTCATTAGCATAATAATGGGATAACAGTGCTCTGATTAGCATGTTAGTGAGCGCAAATATTTATTGTTTTGAATATGTGGAGAATGGAAAACCATGAGTGAGAGACAGAAAGCAGAGAATGTAAATATTTATGACTGCAAATATGCATCTCTTAAAAAAGAACTTCTGAACGTTATGTGTGTTGAAGGTTGTGTACGTGCACCATAGTGTATGCTGCTGTACATATCAAGTGGAGGTGTATTAGCTTGCACAGGACTTGCTGCTTATAAATGTGTGTGTGTGTGTGCGTGTGTGTGTGTGTGTGTGCGTGCGTGCGTGCGTGCGTGCGTGCGTGCGTGCGTGCGTGCGTGTGTGTGTATACGCTGCAGTTTCCTCCTGCTGTGTGTGTGTTTCTGGATGCTCTAATGTGAAAAAGGAGCTGTTAAGGTAAGATGGTCCTGACTATCTGCTCTCCCGCTTCCTAACTTTTCTTACTTAGTGTGACTCTGATCGATTTTGCCACTACAGGGGATTGCAGTGACTTTGGCCAATGATTCCAAGCGAACGGTGCAGACATTTTTGAGTAGGAGTGACTGAGAAAGAAAATGTCATCCCACATTTATTGTACAGCTTGTCGTTTCTTTAAAAAAATGGGATGAAACAACAGCAATAGTTTGTGTTCACTGACATCTCTATGAGGAAGGGGAAAAAATAACTTTTTACGAAATTGACCTATAGAGACAATTTGAGATTTACAGTTCAGAGCCACTGAAATTAATGGAAACGACTTTGTTCATTAGCCTTTAAAATGATTTATAGCATATATTTTTAGTTGCGACCGCCGGTTTTCAGCCCAAGGAGGCTCAATTTTGGCATTTGTCAAACTTGTATGTGTTTGTCTGTGTACAAGTGTGCGTGTGTGTGTGTGTTAAACTAAATGTTTGTGTCCATGTGGTTAAAAGAGGGTTTGACAGTGGGATTTGCCTTAAACAAAAAGGACTATAACTTCTCAACCGACTCACGTAACATGACCAAACTTTGTAGAAAGACACGCTAATAATAAATCTGTAAATATTTGTGAGAGGCATCACTGAACCGAAAATCTATTCCTAGTGGTCCACAAAGTTGCGTCCAACCTACAGCAACTGCAACCTTCTAAATATGAGGCAGAAACATGCCATTGAGGTCAGGTGTTTGTGAAGTTGTGCGTAAATGCATGCATGAGGGGATGTCTGCATGTACCCGTCGATGCTATTGCTAATTTTTAGTATTTTTTTATCAATCCATTTCCCAAAACTGGGTCTCAAACAAAAACATGTCACAATGCTGTCAAATAAGTAATTAAGCAACTTGATCCGAGCCAAACTGAGCTACAGGTTCTTCAGGACTTACTGAGCCTGGGTCCCAGAGCGAGCTATTTAATTTCTCATTTGATTCAAGCTAAGGGTTTTTTCAGAAATCCTGTTAAATGCAGTATTATTTCCAGATTAATTATCTCATAAGCAATATTAAATGAGGCTTATAAAATAACTAAGAAACTATATGTGTGATGAGTCTGTTAAAGAGGTAATTTACTTTCTAATACAGCAATGAGTTTTGCTTCATGTGTGGATGTCGGGCAGACCACCCAATTCAGTGATTTAGTAGCATCAAGGGATGTTTCCTTGATCATGTGAATTGCAAGTTTAATGAAAGGTCTACTTACTGGAGAATTGTATAGAAAATCCTTGCTTGCTGATGAAATAATCAGAATCAAACTGCAGTGTGAGTACGTTGAAGGTCGAGTGGATATCTTCAGGCAAGGCTGGGCCAGACCATTCTTTCAAAAGGATCCCTCCATCTGATGGCCCAGATGGACCATCCCAAACTCTCAGGATATCGTGGCCGACCTCAGTGTCAAAGACAATGAAGTGGAGGCTGAAAAATGTAGAAATTACACAGGAGATCACAGATACAATACAAACATTTACACCTCTTCTTTATAAGGCAGTTTTACCAAAAATCTTATCAACCATAAAACTAAATGAGGCAGAGCTGATAATAAACACAGAGACACACACACACACACACACACACACACACACACACACACACACACACACACACACAGACACACACACACACACACACAGGAATGTCAGCAGTACCCACAAAGTATTTAGCAACACCTTCTTGGCAGAATGAATATGTATATGAATGTGATGAACTCTTCCACACAGCAGTGGCTTTGACAGTGAACATTCATCTATAATTAGTGAATATGTCATTCCTCGACAGTCTTGTGAGTTTTACCTCTATAGTATGTGTAGAGCGAGGGCTGTTCATCAACATAAATAATGCTATTACTGCATTACCACTCCTAGTAAATGCATGGATAGCCAGTAAGCTCGGCCACAGCAAAGCAACATTGCAGATTCTTGTTAGTATATTTGCTGTCGGATTTGATTATAAAAAAAAAAAACTCCTTGCAAGTTTCCATTAATGGGAAACCAAAAAAGCGCAGGCTGCACTGCAGGCCATCATCGTATTCACAGTGGCTTCAGTGTGCATCCAACTGTTTTATAATTACCTGATTGTCTTGCCTGTGTCAGCCTCTATAGTCCAGGTACAGTGAAGGTTGTTGTCATATGGAGCAGGATATCCTGGCGACAGAATCCGGCCAGACACTGCTCCAGTTATGTGACCTCCACACTCCGCTACAAGGACATGAAACAAAGGGATGATCGTGACTGAGAACAGTCCCCCCCACCACCCTTTATTATCATTATTCAGAACACAAACAGAACAACATTTTGATCTTAACCAAATGAACCAAACACACATAAAGGACAGTGTGATGCTACTACACATACTAATACTCATATTAAAGTGGGCAGAACAACAAGAGTTCAACAAAGAAAGAAACACAGGTGGACCCGAATATTTTAGAATTACTGCAGATTGTAGATATTAGAAGATATTGTTGGCAACTTGCAGCCCTCTCAGCCATAACATCCACTCCCAACATCATAATATTAATATATCAATAATAAAGAGTTCTGAATTGTATTGGAGTCACTGAAATAACGTTTAATAAGTTGACCAATAAAGGACATAAATCCTGTAAAGTTACATCAATTATACTGGAGAATCTGAATCTGTTTAATCTGGTGTATACAAGGAATGCTATAATTCAGTGGATTAGTAGCTCTTGCTCTCTGTTTTTGATCATTTGTTCATCCCTTCACAACATCTCTCACAATTACAGTCACTCACTGTCTAACAACTGAGATCTGAGACATGTCCTGAGTTGGACCAGGCGTATATAATACTGTCTAAACTGGTGCTTGTGTTATTTTTGTATTGTCTTTAGGGAGGGGAACAAGAGACACAACAGGAAGCTGGGAGAAGAATTTAACTCATCATGGTAGAACATGGTACACATGGTGCCCCATTGAGCCAGCAGATTGCTGCTGATTAGAAAATTGTTTGGTAAAGGGGAGGTTTCATACCAGTATGTGCACTGTATGTGTGAGTTAAGAGAGGGCGCCATTAGCACAGCTCTGCAATTCACTATACCATGACAACCTACTGCTGCTGAGTTACCCTAGGCAGAACGCACACAAATACGTATTCACATGAACACAGAGGGAGTAGAAGATAATGACACAATCATACACAAGACCAGAAACATACTTCTTCAGTGATTCAAGCACATACACACACATGAATGCACACACCCACAATATAACCAGTTGTTTCAGCCTGCGGTGATAGAAAACATAGGCAGGAGGCAACTACTCTGCTATGTTTTATCATGAAAAACAGGTAGAGAGGGGAAGAGACACAGATGCACAAAGAGAGAAAAAAAAAATGTATTTAGGAAGCCGGAACAATGACAAAAGCATTTCCTGAAGATAGAGAAAGAAAGAGAAAAACATGCCCACACATATAGAAAGGAAGATAGACTGTGTGAATAGAGAACCAAAAAAAGGGACCAAAAGAGTCCGAGGCAGACCAACACTGGGTTTGACTCGATGTGGGATGGTGAGAGAAAGACAGTATATAAACAGCCTGAAGCAATGCCACCTCCTCATCTCAATGCTAGTACCTGCAGATATGGGACAGAGCCAGACAGACAATGTAGGAGACAGTCGAAGAGGCAAAAAGACAAACGCCCAAGCAGACAGACAAAAAAGGAGGAAGATACAAAGGTAGCTATAGAGGTAGTTAGCCCACAGCTCTGCCAGCAAGTATTCTCCTGGTTGCTGGCTTACCTGAAATAAGGCAGCGACAGAGCAGTTACAAATTAATGACTGACTGCAGAGGTACAAAGGGACACACTCACACACATTCAGCTAAAAAAACGCATACTCATTCACATTCATACCGACAAATACATTCACTGTGCACACCTAAGAGCACGCACTCTTTTTAGTTGCCATTAGCAACCACATCAGGCTACCTCAGAGAGCTCAGGTGTGCTGGCAGGTTAGAAAGACACAGGTTTGGCCCCGCCAAGGGAAATTCCAAATTAACATGTGCCAAGTACCCACGTCTACCCAACAAGGTAGAAATACTTACAGGGGAAGAGCTTTAATTTGTAAAATATGCAAAGCCACACAATATTCATGGACAAGCAGGAATTATGGACTTTAAAAATGGCAAATTTGTTTCAGGGACTCCAAACCTATGAACAATACAAACAAATAAATGTTGAGTTTATGCTTCACTAGTGGCTGCTGAATGCAATAAGGAATAGGAATGGCCAGCTGTACATGCTGTGCTGAAGTTAAAACGCAAAGCAACTTTCACAGGTCCATAAGCAAAAGAAAGGAAAAAAATCAAATGTGTCAAAGCACCTGAATCATTTGGCGCACTTCTTTCCTACCTAACTAAGAGCTGCCAAGTGCCAACTAAGGCTAAATCTGCCCTCTGGCAGCTTTTCTACCTCAAAACCTGAGAATTATTAAAATATATTCTCGATATGCCAAGTCAGAAACCTTTATTTTTGTCATTTTCACTGTCTGAAAAATAAAGCCTAATATTGTGAGATTGCACAGCAGCAGTCACATAGATGGCTGATTATTACATTTTGCTTGAGGCAGTTCTCATCATTTTCTCAATGTCTTGCTCTTTCTACTAAAATTTCAGATGACTTTCAAACACCGTTAAAGTTGTTTTTCTCCTCCTTTCCTTTTATGTTTCATTTTCCTCCCTTGTTTGCATGACATATGCATTAGAAACAGGCTGTCACTAAAACTCACAGCATTTTGTTGTTTTTAACCATCTGTATGTATGATTGGCATTTAATTTCTTTACAATCAAAACAAATCATTACTGTTGTTGTCACACGTTTGTTAGCTCTCTCTTTAAACTTGAGTCAAAAATAATTTAAAATCTGACTTCTATTCCCAGAATAAGCCTTATCATAGTTAGTCATCCTATGACAGTTAGTCAGGGTGTATAGTTAACTGATGTTGATGAAAAAGTGCAAGCATAAAAAGCTCACAGGCAAGAGAAGTTAATTATAAAGTAAGACGGGATGCAGTCATCAACTGTTGGTTGTCACACTAAAATGCACATGGGTGCACTTTCATTCCCGTCTCTGTTGTCCAACATCTGAAAATATATATATATACTCCCTCAACAATTTTGGATAAATCAATATTGTTTTTACATCACCTCACTTTCTAGCATCTAAAAAAAGTCTCCGATAGAATTTTCTATTTATTGTGCATGCTGAGAATAGAACAGAAAGCTAAGGCTTCTGTCAGAGTCTTTGGCATAAAATACTGCGTACACCTTCGGGGTACAAGAATGTAGTCTGTCTTACATTAAAAATGTATCAAAGTTCAACCTAGACAGTCATCCCCTTTTTGCACCTTAACCATGCCATCCTTAAAATACACAGACTCCCGATGCAATAAAATCTCATGCCTGGTGACATCCTGTGGTCCGAGCGCAGACAGTCCTGTGTGCACAAGTTGATGGATCAGAGAGTGCATTTTTTTTTTAGCAGTGGTGTATTAGCGTGACTATGAATATTCCCATGGAGTGTTGAATCAGTTCCCCTGCCCTCTTTTAAAAGTATGCACCTGTATTGACTCAATCACTTGTTCACTCACTCTCTCTTTTGAATCATCATGCTCATGCTGGTGTTCTGAAATAAGCACGACTAGCATGACTCTTGCCTCTCCCTGCTATATTTCTCATTGAATTGAAGGGGAAAAAAAATCACCAAGAGGTTAATAATTCAGTTCTTGTAGGTCTGAATTATTGATTTGCAAAGAACCTACACATGTGTTGGCATACTAACCGATACAGGAAGGTAGTGCTTTGTCCCAGACACGTCTGTCGCCGCTGAGGCAGGTCAGTGTACTGCTGCCATGGAGGCTGTATCCAGGGTTGCAGGAATACAACACAAAAGTGTTGGCATAATGACCATCATCCTGGATCTTATAGCCATAACTAGGGACACCTGGCTCCTCGCAGCGTACTAGGTCAAAACCTAGAAAGAGACACACACAGAGAAACACACACACACACACACACACACACACACACACACACACACACACACACACACACACACACACACACATATAAGAATTAGGTCTTCCTGTCCATGCAGTTTGACAATATAACATAAATGACAAAAGTGTGACTCAGAGCAGTTTTGGACAAGAGAACAAAAGGTCATACTATTCTCCTCCTGAATCCTACTACTCCCTGCAGAAATTTTAAGTTTAAATCACTGTTACTGCTGAAACCCTACGTGACAGCTGCAGAGTAAGCTCATCCACATTTCTACAGAGGCAACTTGTACCCTTGTTTTTATTATATTTTAAAAAATGTGTAGGTTTTCACAATTTTACACATTTTCACATCTCACACAAACACAAATAAGCTGTACACCTGAATGAGCACACTGCAAGCGATGTCTTGTGTTTGGAAGATCAAGAACAAAGAACAGGAATGTTTCCGGCCTCTAAGACAGATGGATAAACAACACTGTCACAAACATATTTTCAGTCACTCAGGTCAGTTATGAACGAAATGTCCTCAGTCAATTAGCGTCCAGAGATGATATGTGATGGCCAAAAGCAGTGAATCACTGGCTATCATGAACTGTTTTACCTATGTTGTTTGCATCTGTATAGAATATGAGCCAACTTACTGAAAAAAATATCAGATAAAACCTATAGGGATGCACTGATGTATCACCCAAACATCTATTTTAGCTTATATTTACCTTGTTGACTACCAATTAAACATCACTGTCTGATCATTGATTACTTACTGACTCATGACTTCCTCGCCATAAGTTTCTAAGACTATGTAAGAACAAAAACATTTTTTTTAGCATTGAATAGGTAGTTGTATTGGGGGCTAAAAAGGCTTTTGAAGCATCACTTTTCAAAACAATCTTTTTTTATGCGAAATAAGGATGTGTTAGAGGTTAAGCCTCAGGCTTCAGGCTCTTCAACTAGCTATGAAACATTTTATATAAGTGATACTTCAAAGATTCTATCATGACAAATTAAGATTTTGACTGTAAAGAATCTGTGCGTCTCTTTGTTAGAGAGTGTCCCTTAATTATTTTGTTCGACAACAGCAATTCTTATCAATCCTCCTGACTGTTGAGCGATGTAATTATATTCAACACAATGCCTGCTATTTGTTATTCTTTGACAGAATCAGGACACAAAATCAGAATGCACTCATTGTCCGATCACAATTTACTCTTTCATACGGCCTCATAATAAAATCTTTTACATGGCCAACTTTTTAAGTGAGCTGTCTCTACAGTTGAGTGAGGTGTGTCTATGATATTCTGTCTGCGCTGCATCCATCTCCGTAAAACAGCTGCATCTCACTTTCGTCAACCTTTCTCGTTAATGTCTTGAACAGCTGTGGGAAGTCTTATTACTCTATTAAAATAGCCTTTAACACTGTGTAGTACTAAAGAGGTTTTATTTTGTCCCCAACCCTACTTGAGAAACCCTTGCCACCTCTCTTGCTCAGATGCTTGTCTCTCCTCTCTCCTATTTAAACCATCGATCAATCTCTCTTATCTATCTATCAGCTCATCCATTGTAGCAGAACTTTGCAGAAGGTGTCACCTTCTCCAGTTTAATGACTTGCAGATTAATGGCTGTCTAAAGGTTTAACTGATATACAGAGCATCCGTCTAGCATCCATATGCCATCTACTTTCATCCGTCTGTCCCCCCGTCCAGTTGCTCTTCCACTCCAGATGTGTCACTTTCCCACCTTATTTTAATGACTTACAGATAAACGCTCCTCTAATAGCCTCTTTCACTTACACAACAGCTGGTCTCGCCTTCTAAACAGACTCTCTTTAAAGCCTTTAAGATGTGTGTGAGACAGAGAGAGAGAGAGAGAGAGAGAGAGAGAGGGTGTGCAAGTATGTGTGTTTCAAGCATTCATATGCATATTTCCTTTTTCTGTGTGCTTAGCATATTGGCTCTGGACTCCACCTTAGAAAATGCTCAGAAAAATAATTGTTGATCTCTTTTCAGCTGTCAGAAGATTAAAAAAAGGAAAAAGCTTGGTAATTTGCTGACGGGGAAAGACTAGTCTTTAGAGCTTTGTAGTATATGACACCTATTTTGCTGTGGCTTGAACAAGAATCACTTGACTGAGGCAAAGGACAGATGCAGGATATATCCACGAGAGCGATCTAATACAATCACAACCACTTGAGTTTTCAATTATAACATCTACTCGTAAGGATCTTCATGAAGAGCTACTCAAAGTTTAATAATTTACACTTTTTGTGTGTGTGAGTGCGAAAGCGAGAGATGTTTTCTTTCTTTAGCCATACTTAATAAAAAGAGTATAAACCCTGGTTGTTATCAGTAAATAGTAAAGAAAAACATTCTGCATTGCTGTGTTTCTGAACAGTTTGTTTAGATTTTTCAAACAACTCACTTGTGTATGTGAGACGGAAGCCCTGATCAGTTCCAGAAGCGTTGCTGTTGAACTCCAGCCACAAGCGATTGGATGTACTATTGATGATATGACCCATGATGCCATCACGTGTAAAGTTGCCAAGGAGACGGGATGAAGTGTTCTCTCCATCATACACCTGTCAATCAAAACAAAGGAACGGGACCGCAGAGCATCAATAAAAACATGAGTGAAAAGGGTTGTGTGGTTTTGTAGAAGCTTATGGGAGTGCACGTCTACCAGTTACGGTAATGAGAATATTGCAGCTCGTCTGTTCACAGTGCACTGCTGACCTGGTGTGGTCTGCAAACATAACATGGGAAAAAAATGTAGTCAATCTTGAAACCAAAACTGCAGGGTGCTGCTGCATTGCCTTTGCTTCTTCGTCTGCTTGCCAGTCAGTATGCAATGATGAAAGAAAATACAACATCACTGTTCTTTAGGAAGAATTCTACTTTGCTTGACTTTGCCTCAGACTGCACCTTGTGAAGCATCTCAAAAGAGAGAGCCTATGTGAGGTTTTACTGGGCTAACTTAAACCAATAAAGCCTATTTTTTCAGTGCAACAATTCCAAGTATAAATACCCAAAACTTTAATCCTGGTTGGTAAATAAACCAGATACCTTAACTAAAAATGTTGTTTGCACCACTCAAAAGTGGTGAAGTGTTCATGAAGTGAAAATCTTACTTCCAGATTTGCAGTTTAATCCCTGTCTAGCACCTGTGGGAAGCAGCAGATTTGAATATCACTTAAATTTGTGTATTGGCTGAGGATATACTGCACTTCTCAATGAAATATAAAAAGGAGCTTAATCACATTTGAGTTTGACTCCAGCTGTGATAAGTGTTTCAAATTTGTGTTCATATTTTTTCAAAATATGCTGCCCAAGAGGACTGATGTTAACAGAGGAAACCATAAACAAGTAATATAGTGTTTTTCCTAGAAATCACCAGTAAAAGCCAGAAGTCTCAGGATGCATGTTCTCCACTATTAAAAAGGCAAGTCAGTGTGTGTGTGGGGGAATTGGTTTGAGATGCCGTCATGCATATTAGTGAAGTTAAAAATAGCAGGAGACTGTTAAAAGGATGAAAACAGGATGGATTAAAATTACAGCATAAAAACATCATTTGGTGAATTAATATTGCAGGACTTAACTGTAATTCCCTTTGTTGATCACCTTTTTCTTCTTTGATTTTTGAAAGATATGAAACTGATGATGAATTTAACATTTCAGCTTTTTGGCTCAATTCAATCTCTCTTTTTTCATTCTCATTGTTTGCACCATAATGATCTACCTGCAACTGTACACTGGCAGCACAAACAAGAGACAAAACAGCTGGGGGTCATTTATTTCACATGAGCGTTGTGAGACAAGTAGATACGGAGGGTGGAATAAAGGCTCCCAGAGAGATCTTTGCAGTTTGGCAAAACAAGGAAGTCAGGAAGAGTTTAACATATAACTACAAATAATAAACAGCAAATAACAAAGCAACTGAAGGGTTGATGTGCACCAATCAATACTGTAGGACATTCTTTGTGTTCTAAATACTTTAATTCTCTTAAAAACATGACTCAATCCACAAGATGGCTCAACATAGCACAGCAAACAGATTCAGTTTGTTGTTTGAAGCCAAAGAAAGCCAACATACATGCAAAAAAATGTATATGTGCTAGCTGTCTATTAAGCCATATTTTGAAAACATTGTTTGCAACATCCTGAGCACATAGAGCAGAGTAGGAGATTATGCAGCAGAAGAAGTGAAGATGCATTTAAAGGAATGAAAAATTATGATTATCTGAAAATGACGTGCCCTCAAAATGATGTAAACTTGTCAACATTGACGTCATATATGCAAAAACATGGTCCTATAACTTCCCAACTCTGGAAATTTAACTTAGCTTTGTTTTGGAGTCTACCCTTTGCCCTCTTGTGAATGCAGAGGACAAGTAGTAGTTGGTGAGGGGCAGTCTACTTTTGACTGCAGTTTGAAGGTGAGAATTAGGACTCAGATGCACCTGATAGCAAATACTATCTCACAGCCAGGATATAAATGTGAACTGCTCGTGCTTATATTTGGCAGCCTAAGACATTTCCAAAGATTGGTGGAGACAGGTCTGCAGGTGGCAGGAATACCAAAGGAAAAGGGCTAAGGGGATGCAGTGTTCTACCTCCACAGGCATTACCAGTCAGTGGAGACATGTCACGATGTGAAGTAAGACCTACAGTATGTTGGAGTGTGTGGTTGTGAAGGAAAGCATACACAGGAGGAAGACAGACAGACATGGCAAAGGATAGAATGTAATTGAGCAAAAGCTTAAAAAAAAAAAAAAAATACAAGAGTGGTATCACGGTATCTGAAGCCTTACTCCTCAAAAATAAATTTTCCTTCCGTGCTTCTCCTTCCAGTTCAAACTGTCAGTGTACCCCAGTTTTGCATCTCGTTGTCTGTCTGTCGGTCTGTCTGTCTCTCTTTCTTTCTTTCTCTCTATCTTTCTCTCCTCCTCTCTCTGTTTCAGTAAAACTCAGTATGGTTAATGAAAAGCCCTGCGGCTCATAAATCAACATGTCACCATCTGCCACCTCTCCTCAATGTGTCTGTCTGACTCTCCCTCTTTCTCGGTTGCTCTCCTATCACCCCTATTTTCATAGAACAATTCCTGCACAACCCGACTCTGTTTCTTTCTTGCCCTTTCTCGTTTTTTTCTTCAGGGTTTTAGCACATCTGAGCAAATCCGGTCAAGCACTGTATTAGAGGGCATTCTTAGGCAAATTGAGCTTGGTTAGGCTTTTCTTTAGTCGTGCCAGGATGAAAACCTTAGCCAATAGCAAGAGGAATTGTAATGAACTGTTTCATATGTTACAGGAGATTTTAGCCTGAAGCTTGCTGGAACAGTCAAACAAATGGTTTGTGTTCAGAGTATTCTGCTGCAGTAACAGGCATTAGCTCCATTACCGCTAGCCTGGGGAGTGGCATGCTAATTGCTAGCCTAAGTGGCACTTTGGGGCTTTCCCTTCAGTTCATTATAGTTATGCTTTCTGCTAATTCTTTGGGAAAGGTATAATTAACAGACATGCCGTATATTGCTTGTCACAGCCCTTATAGACGCTAATTTGTATACCATTGAATAGTACAGATCATCACATCATGCACCTGCTATCTGTTGCATAATTACGACTTTTCACATGACTAAATTATGCCAGTACCATTCTTTTCAAAATGATGAATGCTCCGGAGGAAAATGTGCAAGAGCTGAAAACGGCTTGATTTTACAGTTTTGTCTAGATCATTTGTGAGAGTAAAGGTCAACAGCCTCATGTGGCCATTAAACACAAGGAAAACAAGTGTTGGATTCATATAACTGGAGACACAGCATTGCTTTTCAGAGGACCTTACTACTGGTAGAGCAAAAATTGAAAAGTCTGGTCTAAGCAGTTAGCAGCAACTGTAAAGTATTCATACTCTGATTAAGTGTTCAGATTGTGTGACTGGCTCTCACTGGCAAACAAACCATTAGCCATTATTTAGGACCCTCAGCATCAAGACTGAAGCCAAAATCTAATATTGGTGTAAGCTCAATGTGGAACGTGTTGAACAACATTCTTGCAAATCAGTCTTTGGGCCTCTCGTTACTTTTTAATTGCTATGTTAGCATCCAGTGTGCCCTCATTAACTTGTGTGATCTCCAGTCATTCTCTGTGTTCTGTCTCTCTGTTCCTCTTATTTTCTGATAAGGAATCAATTTACTACAGTAAATACTATGTCAAGTGTCTTGTGAAGAACACAATCACATTTTGAAAAAGAGCAAATGCCTTCCTCTGCTCTCCAGCCTTTGAAGCTGCATCCTAATGTTGAATTACAGGGATGGTCATATAATGGAACATGCTGAAGAACTAAGGTGCAGAAACCTTCTTACGGCTTCTCTTCTTGGCTATTGTCTGAATTCAGGCCATGATAGAATTTACTGTACAAACAATACTTAAGCATGTTTATGTCTGTTGGAGTCATTTTCTTTTCCTTTAAGGGATTCTCCATGTTTTAATACCTTTCCCACTTTTACAATGATGTCACGCTTCTCTAAAAGTCAGGAGGAACCCAGCTAATACAATCCAACCACAGACAGGCTCAGCCAATGCTCTAGGCCTAATACTGATAATACACTCTAACCACATACTGGCTTAACCATGCCCTCAGGCCTAATACTGCTAAGAGACATTGTGAATAGAAGAAGTCTTAGACGATGTCTGTCGGACAGCATCAAGACTGTAAAACAGCTCACACAGCTGCTCCTCACTGACACTGAAGTGGGCACATGCACTCAAGAGAGGACTTATGAGGAATTACAAGCCTGGGAACATCTGTAATTCTTTTTGTAGTTCAGACATACACAAGCATGCACATCCAAGTTTATAATATGTAAACACTTCAATGAATGACTTATATATACAGCACAGCAACTCCAAATCCCTCAAATTTATGGGGGAACCAGCAGACTGAGAACAACCATAACAATATATTGCAGACCAAGTTTGTATAGCCTTCAAGTGTCTTCAAGTGCAACACATCAATTACAGCTGACACTGCGTAGCTAATCCATCACTATGGTGTTATTTTGTCACATAAAAAAGCGCTGATCGTTGAGACGTTCATCTAAATACAAATAATCTTTGCTGAAGTTATGGAATAGTAACTGTAAAGTATTCTGTTCTTGAGCTATTTTTTTTAATTCAGTCCTACAACATATTACAACCAATAAAAGTGTATAAACCAAGGTCAAACAAACACTTAATGTAACTTAACAACAATAACACACTGTTGTCGGTTCATTATAGGGTTAACAGTAACCTACGAACATTAGAGGCTGAATTGATCCTTTTGTGCTTCTGTTTTCCGAGTTTCCATTCAGCTGTGGATGGCCCCTGCAGCAGAGGCACCATCAGCACTAATAGAGAACATGGGTAATAAACCCCTGCAGGGATGTTACTGCTTCTTACAACAATGTTTAACACATCCAACAGCCAGGGCAAACCTCGCTAATACAATTTAACTACATATTGGCTAACCCAGGGAGTCTGAAGAGCCTCCTGTTGTTCATGTTTTTAGTCCAGTCTTCTTCTTGCACACCTCATATAATTAAGGGCTACGCAGTCCCTGGGACCTTAATTGGACCAGGTTTGCATGGCTGGAACAAGAGCTTGCACATTTGATGGATTTTAAGGACTGCATTGAGGATGTTTGATCTAAGCAATGCAACATAAAAATGACTGCTGAGAACACAAACCTAAAAATGTGTGGATGAGAAAATACTCTTCATGACATCATGCAGCTCATTGTACATCTTCATGAGTGAATTAAATAATTAGAAAAACAGGAAATTGTTGAAGTGGCTAATAGGAATTTAAACTACATTTACAAAAAGGATGAACATTGTGACATACATTTTTGTATTATTGAATCAAATCTGTAGTTATATTCACTGATAGCACCAATAGCTCATAGATACATACAGGAATCATTCAATTTGGAAATGTTGTTTCATCTTGGCTATTTTCTAAATCCTTGCAATTGATTAAGAATAAAAGACTTGAAAAAGTACAGAAAGTGGCTTTGCACACAGCATTACTGCAGAGCTATATAAAGCGCTGAGTGAAACATGCAAACTTTAATTACAGATCATATACTTTTATGGTCTGTATATTTTTAATGATGCATTATTTTACTGGGTTTTTGTGAACTCCATTATTGTTGAAATCACACAAAGACATTACAATCTTTTCGAGTCTATACATCTCAAAACGTGCAGCTTTGTATATCATCATATTTTGGCTATGCATTTAATCCTGTATGCGCCACGTGTGCAAATAAATGATGCATTTAAACATTTTATACCACTTGATTGAGAAGACCTTGTCCATATGCGTACCTTGAGATAGTCTCCATCTTGCAATGAAAAGCTCTCAGCTTTCAGCTGCATTCCTTTGCCCTTTTCAGTAGTGATGCGGTAGATGCACTCATGGTTGTTATCGTAGTTGGATGGGAAGTTAGGAGACAGGAGAACGCCTTCTGGTCCTAGTGAGGAGGCTCCACACTCCGCTACAGCAACAGAGAGCAAAAGGGGGCCGGGACAGTGTGGATCAAAATCACAGAATTTCTACCTAATTATCTTTGAGCAGTCAGAATATCTGGGTTGCCTTGTTGTGTAAAAAAAGACATGAGAAGTCAGAAAAAAGAGAGATTAGAGAGAAAAGTATAACCACTTTAACTCAGCGGGCATGACAACAACAAAGATGATGATAATAATAATGAGCTATTCAGTGTAACATAGCTTAAAAGCAATTGTTTAAAAAGTGCTTTCAATAAGACAATAACAACAAATATATTTAAAACAGAACAGTAAATCACAGAGGGCATGATGCAAAGATATGGCAAAATGAAGTCTGGATGAGTTTGTCAAACAATAGAAATTATACAAAATTATCTAGCAGGTACACTAGCTATCAAAGTTTTTGGAAGTGGCTCTTTTTGCAAATAGAGTTTTGTCAAGTGTAAATGAGGAGAGGAGAAAGGAAAAGAGAGACAAGCAGGCTTTTAACTCCCACTGAGGAGGACCGCCACTACTTGGTCAGGAGGGAGAGGAAATGGAAGTAATGAGATAGACAAGAGAGGAGCTTGTGTGGAACAACATGGTAGTCACTGAGAAAATAAAACAAAACATAACACAAGATGCAGTCTTTGCCGAATCTGACACAATCTAAAATTCCAAAAGGCAAATTTGTAAATGTTCTGTTGTTTTCAAAGCTGATTATGGCAGGAAATAAGGAGCATGGATCTTTGAAGAGTGAAGAGAGCTCTATAGAGTAGGAGAGAGAGAATAGAGGATAAAGGGGGAAAAGAAAGGGATAAACAGAGCTGAAGGAGGAAGAAAAGAAAAGAAGATTCCCGAAGAACCAAGGCAGACAAGGGCCTTTGGAAAATATGCAGACAGAAATTAGAAAAGGAAAACGGGGAGTAACAAAAGACACAGTATTAACACTTTTCATATAGCAGCTAATGCCCTAATTATCTACCCAAGGACTGTCTAAATACAGAGGGAGAGGAGGAGAAACAGTTAGAAAGTGCTAGGGACATTTGAAAAAAGAGAGGGAGAGAGATGAACCCAGTGAGCACTGCCAGCTGCTGTTGCTCAGTTTCCTCTTAGTCAGGCCTGATCTTTTGACAGATAATGCCATTATAGCATTTTCAGTATGCTCTTTTCAGGGCTTAAAATTACCAGCAGTCACCAGTCAGACTGTCATAAATTATCAGCAACATCCTAGGCAACATTGATACTCTTCAAATACCAGCAAATTACAGCCTGATTACAGCAAAATCCTTGCAATTAAAACCAAAAGACACCCAGTCAAATTGTAGTAAATTACCATTGTGGCAGCAGTAAAACACTGGTGAGTTACAACCAGGAAAATGTTGATATTTAGTTCAAGGCTTATTAATACGGTGAGGAAGGTAATTTGAAAGCTCTATTTTACAAGCTGCCAGATATTTTCACACAAATAAACCAATCCAAAGCTATAAATATTGAGGGCAGAAATACTTTTAAAAGGCTTGTTACAATGTCGCTATATATAATGTTATGTAAGAGAGCAATGTGGTTTAAGGAGGGTTTATAAGAATATTCAAGAATAATAGAATAATGTGAGAACACTATACAATATAATGCCCAAATGTCTGAAACTATTCTCTAAATAAAAAAAAAAAGTAATCAGCGATCTATCTCGATTTGTGTTTTGCAGTGTCAGTCATCCTACATTTCTACCGAGACACCATTCACTAAGTCCTTCTGACTACTTTACTGTCTTACCTATACATCGCGGGAGTATGTTGCTCCAGACTCGCCTGCCGCCTCCCAGACAAGTGATCTTGCTGTCTCCCTCAAGTCGGTAGCCATGGAAACAAGAGAAGGCCAGTGAGTCGCCAACTTCAAATCTGAATCCCATGCGCCTGCTGTATGCCGGAACGCCGGGATCCTCACATGGCTCCAAGTCGTATTCTATACGTCCAGGAGAGATAAGCAACAGTGTTGAGGAGTCACTGTAAAAGGATTAAAGTGGTGTGAAATGTACAGGAACTGAGTGAGTACTGTAAACATAACCAAGACTAAATAATTTTAAAAATTCTGTTAAAAAATCGGACTTCAGTAAAATTGAAACCCTCATGCTGAAATGTACATATAAAACCACTGTCATGAATTACAAACTAAGTTGATGGTGGGATTGTTTAAATGTCACATTGTAATCTTATTAACAGAACTGACTACTAACCAAAATGCAGTACCTAGGCAATTTCAGATTTCAGAAGGTTATGTGCAATATTGATCAAAATTTGATGTTAAGGCATTTCTGTAACTGAATTTGCTACAGTACACCACACGCATGTGGCGGGAGCTAAATATGATCATACTGGAGAGAAGAAAGCAACATTGTCTCCAGTCCTGCAAAAAGGTAACAACTGCAGCCTCTCAATATAGAGGAATTAAAGTATGTGATGTTATTAAGCTTACCTTTAAATGCCATAGTTAAATGTAACTGATTTAATATTAATTTATCAGACTAGCTCATTAATTTCAATGGATAAGAATGCATAAGAAAAAAACAGGAACGTATTTTGTTTCTGGATGGGTTTTCCCTGCAGCATTTGTCTTGTCATACATATTATCAAGTGTAGAGAGCTGCAGCCCTGTACAGTAGTCCACTGACTCATCCACAGGTGAGATTTATGCTTTATTGGAAATGTTTTCAAATATTTTTTTTACAGGACCAAAGACTGTAAGGCTGAAGGCTAACTGGTTTGGTAAGTAAATGCATGTCTGGTCATCGACCCCACCTCTATGAAAGAGCAGTGCATAGTGACAGTGCAAACTGTACTAAGAGTGCTGTATCTTAATGCTAATTTAGATTTTATCTGTGGTCCCTGATTATAATGTTAAGCTGTCTAAAAAGGCATAAAGAGATACAATTGGGTTTTACAACTTGTACGTCTGTTAAAGTTTAGCGTTCAGCTTATAAACTTTTATTAGAATATAAGAATATATGTTAGAATATAAGAATACAACTATAGCAGACAGCCAGTTATGTTGTCTATGACATCTATTAATTCTGTTTATGTAGATATGAAAGACTTTGCCGAATGTATGCTTGAAAAGGCAGTTTAAGTCTGCTGTGCAAATAAAATCAAGCTGTTTAAGATGGATTTACTATCACATTCATGTTCACACAAATCAGTTCTCTTTCAGTGTCCTTACCTGAGAAAGTAATATTAAAGCCTTCATAACTCATGGAAAAATCCGAGATGAAACGTAGCTGAGCGCTGAAGTTCCCATAGAGCCCTGCTTTGACACTAGGGGGTAGCACTGAGCCAGTCAGTCGCGCAACTGGAACCTGGAAATTGCCGTCTTCAATGATGGAAAGGTAGTCATGGTTCTCCTCCAGATGGAAGGTGTGGAAAACCAGATGGACTCCTGGAAATCCATGGATGAATGAAATGAATACATGGACAAGTGGATGCATGAATGCATGGATGGATACACGGTACAAGACGGAGCGTTAGTTAAAGACACAAAGATGGCAACAGACAGACAGTAACAAAATCAGGAAACAGATACACCCATCAGATAACATACTGAGCGACAGTCTTCAAAACGTGCCAAATAAAATACCCATTTGTATTAACTTATGGAGGGAGGAAATTTTTTAAAAATTAAATGCATAACGTAATATATGTACAATATACGCATGATCTTACCTTTCCCATGAGACACCTCTATAGTCCAGGTGCAGTTCAGAGAATTTGGGTAGAAGTCAGGAAAGCCAGGAGACAGAATTGTCCCTGTTTTACCATAGACATAGCCTCCACAAAGAGCTACAGAGAGAAAGGGAGAGACAGAGATGAGTGTGGGGAAACATTTGTTTTTTTTAAATTTTCCCATTGTACAAATCTTTTACACTTACCTAAAGACAAAGACCTGCACAAATTCTGAAAAGTTACTATTTGAGGTACAGTCAAAATGTCACCGCAAAATACTGTAACAATTTCTTTAACAATTGTATAATAACAATTCCTTAGCTCTAAATGTCCACTGACTGGAACTCAACTCAACCACGTAGGAAGGAAACATGAGAAGAAACAGCCATCGTTTAAGAATGACATCTTCACTGGTTGACTTTTTATGCCTCAACAAACTAAATAAACAAACTCCTCACTTTCATGAATGAATAACCACACTGACCTTATCGTTGATTGCTGATGGCTGAGAGCTATGAACTACTATTCCCTGACCATCGCCTATATTCAAAAGGCAACCCCATTAGAGAGCACAATTAAGTGGCTTGTCCCATCAGAGTTAAGAGTTGTTGGATGTGATACGTGGGGACGAAATGAAAAAGAAGTATGTGTTGCTCAGTGCACTAAAATTACATTACAATGTCTCGTTTATTACTTTCTTAACAACCTAGCTCAGTTAGGCGAACCCAAGACTTGGGTAAATTTCTGGTGGCAGTGTTTCTTTTCCTGTGGCCACTGTTTCTCTCAGTCATACTGTTTTTAAACACAGTTTTCTAAGCTTAGCATCCTTGGCTAGTCGGCCAACATTTTTTTATGCATATGAGGCCGAACAAAGCTAAGTCATGGACATGTGGTGCAGAGACAAGGACGCTTTTAAACCTCGCACAGGGAAGTATGACAGCGGTGGTGAGATAATAAACAACTACTAAACAACACTGAGGGGACACACTGCCTCAGATTTGTAAACAACGATGCCATGGTCCATCATGATGTTTCACTGTAGAGATAATCTTGCCAATTTGGCAGACATGTCCCAAACCTACTGGGAGAGCACATCTTAAATGACTCCTTTCAACTGTGGGAAGGTTCATAAACTTTTTGGCATAGACTCATTTTACTGAACTGGAAAAAGGCATAACCTCCCACCTATACTATGTGAATAAAAGATGTTATGCAGCACCTAAAAGTAGAAGGTCAAAGATTTACTTTACGAGGCGCTGTTGACAAATTCCAGAAGACTTGGCAACCCTTTATTGATTATGCAAAGGCTAGGCAATAAATATCCTCCGAACTCTATGCTACTACATCTAGCTTACGTAAGATGTTAGTAATTACCATATAAAGCAGGCCTGTACCTTGGTAAACATTTATACTGTTAATATATTGTTCCTGTTTCTACGTTGGTGTGATGTTTTGCTTCTGTGCACATAAGCATGATACTATTTGTGTGATGTTTTGAATAATTAATATTTAGTCTGTACTGTTTGATAACTTGAATACCATTAAACAAATATTAGGGTTATGTTTGGGCTAACCCTAACCTTAACCCTAAATGTAGCTTTTGCGCCAGAGAGAGAAACCAAGGACAAAGTTAAGAGATGTACTTGATCAACAAACAGAAAGAAAGAAACAAAGGCAGAGTGAATTGTTGAGAAAAAGTGAGAGACTGGTGTGTGCAAACGAACTCATTTGGAATAGAGTAGATTGGACAATACTATAGTAACATAATGGAAAGTTAAAGGGGTCCTGCAGTACATTCGAAACTATTCAAGTAAGATAATATATTGACTCTTTGTTTCTCTGTGACTGTGCCTGCATCCCTTTCAATTCCATTCAGCTCAATTCAGTTAAAATTAATTAAATTAAAGTGCATCTAGGTGCTTGACTGGCATGGAAATAAAAGGGTCTGTTTTTCTCGTCTATAAAACAAACACATCCCAGACTATGCTCTTTAACAGAGACAATAACGTTTATTCTTCACTGTTAATGTCCCTCCTGTCTGATTGTTGAAGGTTTATATGTATTTTGGTGCAAAAAAGTCCCCTTTAGCTCCTAAAATAAACACTACGATAATTCATTTGTTGAAAGGTTCGTAAAATGTTGTTATTTTGGCTTTATGAAGACAGATGTTGCAGCTTCTCTTATTTCTTTATAGTGCAGCTATTCTGGTGTGTTTGTAGAGAGCTGCTGTGTGTGCACATCTCCCATTATATCTCTCTGTCCATCAGTGTCTTCCCTTCCATCTCATTCCATCTCATATTTCAACAGAGCTGGAGTTAAGTTGAGTAGCTGTGATGAGAGCTTCTCTCTCTCTCTGATTAGCTGCCTTCTCAGTGTGTTGTGGTAACCAGCGCCAGTTTTTTCACACCCCAACATTTGGACGGATTCAGATAAAACTAGGACACTCTGACTAAATGACCCTTGTTAAGAGGGGTTTTTGTGTGTGTACTGTAACTATTGTGTGTGAAAATGCATACTTTACTATGTATGCATGGTGTGTGTGTGTGCGAAAAGATAAGACACAGATTGTCATAGTATGTGTGCAAGAAAGCGTGAGATGTATAACAATGCCAGTGAAGAAAAGAATAAGACAGGAAGAAAGACTGTTCATTACTCGAACAAAATTTGAGAGGCAAATCAAAGTGTGGTGCCCTTTTTTGTTGAGAAAGGCAGCATGCTGAACGAAAAGCTGATACTGAAAGATATGGCTTGTTTTTCAGAGAGGGGAAGGTGAATAAAGAAAAGTAAACCAAACTTCAGTTACATTCTTCCTCCTCTTCTCTGACTCTCTGCATATTTCTTTATCTTTAATTATATACCTCCTAAATGATGCCACTTTTTTTTACTATAAAGGGATACTGTGACTTTGGTCACTTCGAACAAGTTGTTGTCTTGGCACCAACTGCAAGCTTTAAAATGTCACAGCGCCCCTTCAATATTCTCCCTGACACATAAAAGAGCAGCCAGTGTTTTGCATTATCTGTTTAGCTGACCCACAGGAATAAGATGAGCAATTTGGGTCCTACAGACACTGCAGCATTACTTTTAGACACAATATTGTCAAAATAATGAATTTGGGCGTCCGTGTGGTTGAAAGAGGTTTGGCCTTTCCTGTTTTAAATGTTAACTGTGCCAATGAGACTACTCTTTAGATAAGATTATAGTTCTTAATGTATGCATGAATGTGCATGACTTGCTTTGAGCATGACCAAGAGAGTTTTAAAGTTTATTTAATTTCTCCTATTAATTGATGTAAGATGCCCAAGCCCTTTCGGTGTGGACATAGTTATAAGTTTCATCTGTGTTTGTGTGGGTTTGCTTCAGCTTCCTCCCCATCTCTCCTCTTGGATGCCCCGTATGGTACATGATAAAGTGCCCTCAAGGGTGCCATTCCTGCAGAAAAAACGTGATAAAATGTGGTCTAGGGTACCCTTCAAGTGCCCTTTCTATGCACTGGTTCCCCACTGCATGCAGCTGGTGCCCTTTAATTTCTTTACCCCAGCCCCTCAAACATCCTGAGTCTGCCACTATCGCCAAAATATGGAGGAGGAGAGTCAAGTAACAGGTAAAGGCAATTGTTTTCTTATAAATCAAAAGCCAGTCATGCTTAAACATACTTGACACATTATTCCAGTCCCATGATCTTCTGTAAAAGCGACTTGTGTCACATTGTAGTTGAGGCTTACACACTGTTTTATAAAGTGTCACTCTAAAATAGTGTGTCCTGTAACGTAACAGCTGTCTGGTGAGATGACACGCTTGGCTGAAAACTGAAATGTCACAGTGGCCGTTTAAAACTGCTTATGTTATATGGCCGATATTGTGAGATGGATTGCCTCGGGATGTACTCACTCCCAAGATGAGACATCCGGACTTTGGCTTTCAAATTGGATCCTTCTCAATCTGCAGATTGAATCAGACGCCGTGCATTCATCTCCCATGATAGCAGTGAGCTGTGGGCAAACTCTGAATGGGAAGCCCTGTGAGTGGCCAGTGAGCATCTGTTTCAGTAGTGCCTGTTGACCCTGATGATTTCATTGAGGCTGGATGGATGGGAACACCTGCAACTCTCTCTCTCTCTCGCCTCTCGTCTTTTTGAGTCTCTGGCTCAATGTTATTTTAGCCACTTTGTCCTATTCACTCCACTTCTGGTTTTATGCTCATGAAGAGGGGACGTCATGTTCGGGGCCATCTCAAACCAGTTAGTGGGAAAATTAATTGGACTATAAAACCCTTGGGTAGCAAATGTGCATTGATGTAAGCATATTGCCTAAAAATGTTGCAGTGAGACCATGTTGTTCAGTTACTGTATTTATGTGCTAACAAAATTGATCCCAATGTGTTAATCTGAACATATGAAGTTGATTTGTTTGTAGGGTGACATTTTAGTCAATAACATAACTACTTCATGACACTTCACTATCCCTTAACTTATCTCACACACAACAACTACACATCTGGCAGCTTTCAAAGGGGAATTTGGAAAACTCATTACCAGTAGACAATGCAAATATGGTGGAGCCAGAGCCATTTATGTGTGATAATGACGCTGCTGCAGTTCTGGATGCTCGTTGCCTGCTTACTGCCAAGAGTATGTCTGCCTGACCACCAAATAAAGTGGCTTCCGTTTGTCTTTTGTTTGTATTTGGGTTCTGCTTCAGAGTGACAACTATCATTTCTAAAATCAAGTCAGAAAGCAATATATTCTAATTGATTTTGATGTGTTATTAAGAATAATTATTTATTTTCAGTAGTTTCTTAATAGTTTAGTCCAGTTTTGTATTTTCCAAAAAAACAGAGAATGGGTGTGGTGCAGTGGTGACCGCTGCCTTTCATTCTCTTTTTGTGGCTCCTTTAAATGCTACCAGCACATGCGTTACATAACTGGAGACTCTGAATTGGCTGAAGGTGTGAGTGTGAATTGTGCATGCTTCTGTCTATATGTGGTAGCCCTGCGACAGACTCGAAACCTTGCTGCTACATACAATATAAGGAAGGGGTGGATCTGATGAAAAGAGCTAAATAAAGTAGTTGTGGTCTAAAACACTGCAATGCATATTCGTATATTTAGTATGAATAAAATTGTTTGATATGTTTGATACAAATTTCAAGTGCTCCAAAATACAGGAACAGTAACTTATTTCTCTTAGCTGCTCTGTTTAGTTGGAAAACATAAAAACACCCTCTATAAAGCTTACATAATCAATCAGACCACCTGTTTTCTTGTCCAAGATTAACTTCAGATCACAATAACTTAATTTGCCAAAAACAGACTGTAGTTTAGGTGAGCACACTCACCCGCTGGGGCAACTTGTAAAGGACATTTCCAATTTGTTTTTCTGTTTTCTTCATAGAAGTGTTACAAGGATACGTTAATTTTCCCTTTTCTCTGTTCCCTGTGTTTAGAGAACTTGAAACTCTACATAAAAGCTATTAAAGGAGGTGAATGCTGTCATGGTGCTGCTGTGGCAGCTTGGTTATGTTTCTTTTTTCTGTGTCATGGTGCTGCTGTGGCAGCCTGGTTGTGTTTCCATTTTCAGTGTTTTGCCTTTTCCCCCTCCTTTCTCCCTCACCTGCTCCTTCTGTGTGTGTGTGTGTCTGTGGGCGTTGCAGCAGCAGCTGCAGCAGCAGCAGAATGGCACACCTGAGGAGGACCAACTCATCATCCACAGCCTTTATCTACCTGGTCTGTCCACCACTTCAGCGCTAGACCGTTGCGTCCAATACTGTGACTTCATGGAGCTGCTACTTCCTGTTTTCTAGTTTTTGCCTTTGTGCTCATGCCCTTCTCTTTGTTGCCTTCTACAGTGATCACCAGCATCATTCTGCTCTGCCTTCTGCTCACCTGGGTTCCTCCATGCCGGCTCCACTCAACCCTCCTTGCCTACCTAACTGCCTACCTGCCTGCCTGCCTGCCTGCCTACCGACTAACCCCTGTCATCTCGTCCACATCACCCTCCAGCACAGTTTGTTAAATAAATCTTTAATTCACTACTTCCTGTCTCCGTTGTCTGCATTTGGGTCCTAAAATATAATATCAACTGTAACAGAATGCGCTCCTTTACATAATCAAATAAAATCTTCTGAAATAGGATATAATGGACTTCAGCCCACTATAAGTAGGGTCTTCATCAAGAGTGCTAATAGACAAGATTCTCACCATCACAACTGGGAAGAGCGTGACTCCACTGATGATTTTGCTCACAGACAATTGGCTCCTGATCACTCAGTGTGTATCCTAGGTCACATGTAAATGACACACGAGAGCCAATGGAGAAGCTGCTGCCATGGCGACGACCATTGACTGGTATACCGGGATCAAGACAGGAGTCTGACTCCATTCTCACACCTGAGAATCACATGAGACAAGCGCAAATACCACAGAGTCAACAGGGTGAGTGAATGGGTGTGTGCGTGGTTATAATTTCACCAGCAAAACATTTTGCCTGTTTCTACCAAACATTTTGATCAGTCAGTAAATCAACCTTACTTTCATATCTGATGCTGAAGCCCGCTGCAGAGCGGCTGTTGTCCGTGGTGAACAACAGGAAGAGGACGTTGGATGTGGAAATCAGGAAATGTGGTGCTTGGGTGCCATGGTATTCGCCGATAAGAGGAGATGAGGTTGAGGGGCCATCCCTGATTTCCAGTGTGTCATAGTTGACCTCAGTCTGAAACCTAGACAGACATACACACATTAATAAGATTTTTATGCTGGAAGGACTCAGTGTTCACTTTGCTCAACCACTGTGGGCACAGAAAATGGAACAATAGCAGAATAATGAGCTATATAGCAATACGCTAGAACAGGTCGATTTTAACAAAAATCTACCTGTCTAAATAACTTTAACTTCTAATTACTCTGTGTCTGCATTTACCCTAATCTGATTAATTGACTTGTTGACTGTCTGAGCAATTACCTACAGTTGTGGCTGCAGAGCCCACACAACCTCTGTCGGCTCTTAATACCCTGAGTGCTGCTGGGTATAAATTTAACCATCACATATAGCAGGAACTGATTTAGAAAGAGAACATCACATCAATGAAATTAACTGCCTGGTGGGATAGAAACACAGTTGGGAACCACTGACACACCGTCACAATCTGAATATTTAACTAGCAAAGTGAACAATTAACTAGCAACTCAACCAGAATCTTGCAATGCAAATGATAAATCCTACACAAATGAAATGCCCCACAGGCGATGAAGACAACTTGGCCTTTACATCCCTTCCCAAAAAGACACATTTCAGCAATAGCAATTTGAGGCTACACTGCATCTGCGTGTGGCTTGTTTTAAGAGAAAAATGTGCAAAAAGCCAGCATTAATTTCATATTTAATGACTGTATTATGCAACAATTATACTAAATCCCTGAATAAGTGACGAGCAACCCTGAGAAAACATCTCTTTATACCTACATAACTAAATCACTGACCTGTCAAAGTGGATCTTCACAGCATGGTCTGGCTGGGCTTCGATCACCCACTGGCAGTTCAGAGAATCTTTATAGAAGGAGGGCCAACCAGGAGACAGCAGAACACCAGTAGGAGCTGTGAGATGGCCTCCACATGGAGCTACAGGGAAATAAACACACACACACACGCAACCACAGAGAGAGAAATTTAAATCTAATCAATTTTCCTTGTAACAGTGTTACGGCATGAGCACAACATTCACATTACATCGAGTTAGCAGATTCATCATCTGCTCAGTTTATTTTAGCTCTTTAATCCCTTTCTGAGTTTCGAGACTTCATACATAAACATTTACCTTCAGAAAATGTGCCGTGCCAACTGTAAGTTACAGCAAACAGTTTTGAGCTACTCATTTTGAAAGACGCTAAAATAATTATGGCATGTTAATTTATAGAGGAAATCAAGTTCATTTATGTGTCAAATGATGCCAAAAAATGGCTCTTCATTTCCCTGCAGCTCAGAAGGCTGCAGGCAGCGAAGCCAGCACATCCTGACACTAATTTACAGCTAACTTAGGGTTCTCAAATCTCAATCATAGCACATTAAAATGGGCAAATCAGCTTTAGTTGCGTTTTGATTTCATATCAAGTAATAAAAGCTTTATACCTCTGTACTGATTGTAGGCTTATTTGCACACGCATTATGCTAACATGTAGAGTAAGAAACCTTGAAAAACGTTGGACATGGAGGTCATGATTTGTACATTATCCTTCTACAATATATAATTTGACACTCTTTTACTTTTACACTCTTACCACTTCTCCAGTAGCTGAGACCTTTGCCCTTTTGATTGCTCACATAATTCCAGACTTGAAGCAAGCCAAAACATTTTTTTAAATCCCATTCATCCCAATGACAGCAATAGTGTTTCCCCATATTCCATATTTAGTCATTTGACATCCCTATTCAATTTGATTATCTCCTCCATCACATTTATTAACAACAGGCAACGTTTGATAGTTTTATTTAGAGAATACAATCAAGATGGAGGGTATATAAGAAAGAGTGCAAATACTCACAGGCCAGCGGTTCCCATTTGGAAGTGTTGAAATAAGGCCAGATTCAGTGTCCCTTTATTATCACTTCCACATATTAGCTTATCTCCACACTATGGATACTTGTCTGTATATTAGAGTCTGCATAATGAATGCGTCGCCCTGAAAACGTTTCAGCAGAACTACAATCTCATTTAAGATTACTGTTGAGAGAGACAGACGCAGGCAAACAGGCTGAATAAGTGTGGGGAGGCTGGAGCCTAAAGCAATTAGAAATGTATAGAGCTTTAAGGTGTATATGCACAATTGAGCTCAATGGAGAGTGCCAACCAGCTGGATACCTTGTCACCTTATATTCTGGAAAGCAGAACATTTTTCAATGATTACCCATTGCTCATACATAATGTAAACAGTTTGTATGTGTGTTTACCTTCACATCGAGGTACAGCCGCAGACCAAACAACATTTCCATCCTGGATGATACAAGTCACCTGATCAGACCCCTGGAAATATGATATGAATGCATAACATTAGGGTATTTAAAATTATTTTTGGAATAAGATAAAATTGAAAATTGAAATAAGACATCTGGATAATTACACCATGAGTACATGTAAGTTAAATCTATTTACAGATACAAATCAAGTACATCTGATACAGTAAGATGCATTTTGCCACTACTACTATTATGAACACTAATATTCAAGCTAGTAATGCTTATAAAACATATCTGTATTTAAAGGGACAATGTGTTTAAGTTGTTTAATGCCGCTGGACTGGGGATTTCTTTGTGAAGGACTCAGGTTGGATATTCCCCAACAGTCCAAAGGATTTGACTTAATGCACGTTCTCAAGTGTATCATCTCAGCGCATCTCTCAGAGACAGAGAGCGACTGTAGCTGACGTTAGTTTAGAGATGGAGTCCACCAACATGAACTAACGACCAAATTTCAGCACAACACTGAAGTTCCACAGAGCCACTTCAACTTCTGTAAATAATATCCTATCATAGTAGATTAAGACAGTTGTCTGATTTTTACCTGTGTCCTAATGAATCCTTGATCACAGCGAAAAGCCACGGAGCTGCCGAGCTGAAACTGGTCACCATACCTCTGACCATTGACAGGAACCCCTGGGTCATGACACTCATTCTGACCAAAAGCTAAAAAGACACAGAGAGAAAAGTTAAAATAGGAGGGAATAGAATTGAATAAACTGTACGAAACAATCGAATAAGCAGAATAAAAACAGAGAAGGAAAGAAAACACGTGCGTCCCTTTTTGAACAATGTTCTCTTTATTTCAGTGTCTGAAAATGTGTTCTACCAGAGGGGGAAAAAAGTTTGAAAAGCCTCCCTGTATCATTGTCAGTGAATTTGACATCTCCGCTGATATGGAAATGTGGGAATGGAATTATCTTCACGTAGATTCAACCCTGTCATGTTTAGCTTATATTATCCTTATTCCAGAGATTAACCTGATACCCACCCAGAGCACACACCCAGTGATTGGACATGTCTCAGGTTGATTAGCTACTGATGGAGAGGAAATGAGGCGATAGAGAGAAGGAGATGGATGGAGAAAGAAATGAAAGCAGGACAGGAAATGGCAAGTACACACACAATGCATACGTGCATATTTATTACATATACTGGTAGATGGATGGAAACACATTTGGATACATTTTAATATTTAAATGTACATGTAGGGCACACACAGACTGCATACAAAATGCACAGTTTCAAAAACCTGATATAATAAGAAGCGGTGGAAAGATTGGGATGCATGAAAAGAGGAGAGACATGTATACAGATTACATACTGTATATGAGAAATACACAAGCTTTTAAAATTATATGTTGACGCTCAGGAGAGGTAAAGGGGAAAGCAGTGAGATAAAGAAAGCAGTGAGATAAAGAAAGTGTGAGGGAAGGCTGTGCATGAAAGAAGAAGTGAAACAATGGAAAACAGGCTTGAGTCAGAGAAAGAGATCAATGTGATGGATTTGAGAGAAGTAGAAATCAAGTAGAAAAATACAGAATAGGGCTGGGACAGAGACATAGAGAGAAGATCTCTAACTCTGAGAACAATATGTTAAGCATTTTGTATTAAAGGCTCTGTCTTCAAGACAAGCACTGTACAGGTGATGTTTTGTGCTGCCAACATTTAAAACATGAGTTGCTTTTCTTCAAGATTCAGTGGATCCTGTTTTCTTGGTTTCACCACAAGAAACATGTAAGGTTTTTGTAATTTTGAACCAACTGTTACATCTTGCCGACCAGATGAGCAACACATCAGGCTGTGCATTTTTTACATTTCGGGAATAGACTTTATGGTTTATGGTTTCCTGCTGGCAGGACTAACTACTTTATTTGAACACCCTTTAATTTCAGATACAGCATCGATGACCATAGTGTTGATAGGACTAATGTAAATCTTCAGACATTGCAGCTATAAACCACACAGAATCAATTGACCTTGACTTTAAAGCCATAAATTAATTTGATTTATTTTCTGTGTCAAATCTCTTGGCTCCTAGTTCACTGCTCTTTGCACCTAACGGCCCAGTCTGTTCATAAGTCAAAGTTCATATTAGGGATTTAAACATTATTCAAATAAAAAAGATACTGATATACCCAAAGCAACACGCATTGATAAAAAAGATACTGATATACCCAAAGCAACACGCATTGATATTCATAATGCATTAAAATGTTAATAGACTACATTACTGAAACAGCACAAAGATGTCTAATCTTTCTAAGTCCCAGTGCAGAATTTATGTGATCAGACATTTAAATAGATATTCTCAAAAAGTTTCAATATCAAAAACTCTATGAATGTGGTTAAACATTTGCCTTCTTTAAGAATATACTGTAGGTATTTATCTAAACATACATGCGTAACATATCTAGTAAAATGGATAAATACAATGAATGTATTTATATATAACTTTTGAAATGTATGAGGCTGACTCTAAAGGCATCTTTTTACTTCCAACTGTGCATCAGACCTTTCATTTGTGTTAGGATTAGGGTGTAAAAAAAATTGTTTATGCCAGGATTAGAGATTGGACTTTTTTTTAACTATGCTGTGGTGCTGAAGAGGCAAAATATCGTAATATCGTCAAAAGTCACCTCTCAAGGAAGAGTCAGAGACAAGGTCATTTGGGAGGCAGTGTGTGAAATGGTGCAAAACCGCATGGAAATCACAGGGAATTAATCAGAATCTGTCAAGCAGAACTAATTCAGCTTAGAGCAGATACATATACAGGCTGCAGTAGTCAGGTTCAAAGCTGACAATGGGACAGGCTTAACTAGATAAAAAAAAATCCGTCAAGCAGAACCAGTCAACTCAGGACGGATGAAGTTGCACTTTGCATTGTTGTTTTATTAGTCAACTAAGAATTATTAAGTGTTGGTTAGTTTTCAATGGACTTGAGTCAATTGCTGCACTTCTGTATTTAATATAAGTGCCTGCATAGCCTTTAATGGGCATTATATAGAGTGATATCTTTACACAGAATCTTCAAGCATCTGCCTCAATCCCTCAAAGAAAAAAAACATAATATTCTGAAATTTGGTTGCCTAATAACACTTGTAACGTGGTCGGTGAAGGGGAAGGTTATGGTCCGCTTTCAGTGGCGGAAGCTACGGTTAGCTCAAATGACACGGCAGGCAACATGTGGGATATCCGCACACACTTTTATTCCACTGTTAATTTACAGACCATACCAAGCCAGGTCGCTACGGCACTAGTTATCATAAGCATACAAGCCGTGACACACATAGGCCAAGGATCCTACACCTAGACATCACAATATAAAATCAAATAAAAGGGGTTCTTCACTCCGCTGGCGGCATTGCTACGCATGGTGGAGCGGAAGCACATCAACTCTTCTTCTAGGTACAGGTTACATTATTCACTAAACAAAAGGAGGCGCCACCTAGTGGTGCTACATTCAATAACTCCGACTGTTAGCCCCACTGTAGACGGCTATCTACAGTGGGGCTATCATGCAGCGTTATAAAATAAAACCCAGGCCTAACTGCTCTTGTTACTACAATGTCCTTACCTACATCCAACCTTCTCTTATCTGTTTGTACCTTACACATAGCCGAGTTTCCATCTAATTGTATTGCAATTTTAAACCAAATATAGACAAAAAAGTGATGTTGACCACAACAAAGAAAACAATGTAGAACATTTTAGTGTGAGGAAGACTAAATGGTATCTGTGAAGTGGTAAGCAATGTTTTATCTGCTGCTTCTCCCAGATGATCAGTAATGTGAGTTAAATGTTTGCTATTTCTTATTGGGAAAAGATATTTCCATCTCGCATTTAGTGCAATAACCAAATTAAGAAAGAGGTAAAAAACACCTTCGGCAAGTGTAAAAAACATTTTTCTATAAAAAGTTTGAGTTTTTCCTTCAAAATGCGCATAAAAATAAAAAAATATATATTATATTCCATAAATATAATATATTCCATAAATCATGGAAACATGGCTACTGATTCCAATCATTTGCCAAAATGCCTCATGACAATGCTAAAGGAAGGGGCATTAAATTGTTGTTTTAATTGTGGGTTACATGGAGAATACAATAGCAAGACAATAGCAAGAGAGAGAAGATAAGAGCTTCCCCGGTCAAGAAAAGGTGAGACTACCTCCCCGTATACATACCATCCTGTATGTTGCAAATGCACTAGGTTATAGACAACCAACATTCTGTTTTCATCCCTCTGTAGGATAAAACACCAGTACAGACTGCTGATGCTTGAAAGAAGCCATCTCTCTTCCAGTCTGAGGAGCTGACCTCAATAATCTGCTGCTCATATTCACTGCTGTCATATTTAGATTGTTCAACAATTTTCTGCTATCAAAAATCCATTGTAGCTGCTCTGGAAATATCTCAAACGTGATGTCATGGTGACAGTTGACTAGATAACTGCAGGAATCGAGGAAAATACACAAATACAGAACAAAACTGCTACACAAATTAATGCAGCACCACCAATAACTGCGTCTTAACCATTTTGGGATGCATTTTCTGATTGAACTCCATCCACCAACAGCTCTACTTAAAGATGGCCATGTAAACTTGTCTGGATATCAAAATTACAGTAAAGTCAAATGCACAAGATTTGAGAGAAAGCTTGTTGAGCTTTCATTAAATACTTTAGTAATATTATAAAATGTGGTGAATTTAATAGGATTTACATGTTAAACCTGGCAATAAATCACTTACATTGCATTGTAATGGCCATGATGACAATAAATCTTTTGCAAATAATTTATTTTGAATTAATCTGTTACAATGCTTTACACATTTAACATAGCATATATACAGACAGACAGAGACAGAAATAGGTAGGTCAGTAAGTAGGAAGCACATACTGGTGTAGCTGATATTGAAGCCTTTTCCTGTATTCGAATGATCAGACTGGAACTCCAGTCTCATGATGTGTCCGTTCGAAGCGATCTGTGACGGGACATCTTTCCCTGAGAACGTCCCAAATGTTGTTGGCTCAGACAGGCCTAAAATAGAACAGAGTTCAAACAATCTTTTAGAGACACATTTTAATGGTGCTTATCTAATTCTGTCTGCATAAGATTGGGTCAAGGACACACTTCAAGAGTGAATGACTCGTGCAAGAAAAAAAACACAAAAACACCCCAAGGGACCTCAGGAAATGTATTAAATGCTATTAGGGCGAAGGAAAACTATCAATCTCAATCTTTATATGCAGTCTTACAAATAAATAAATTAAATAATATGGAAAAGAAAGTCAACCAAAAGTCCTCCAAAGTCTGAAGCACATTGTTTCTAACTAAAATACAAGCAGTGCAACAATGCTCAAATAGAAGAGGGTCTGTACATTAATACAGGATTGTTTCAAGAACGATCTCATGAATGTCAGTTGAAACTAATTAAACTATTTTAACAAACAAATAAACCTGATAAATACTGTGTTCAGCGCTGCACTGAACCACACTTAGCCTTAATAAAAGCTTCCACATGTCTTGGCAGTGACTCAGCAAGAGACCTGCTGGTGTCAAAGCAAAGCAGACGGACACCAGTGCTTCATACAGCTATCGTAGGTTGATGCATAGATGCTCTCTTCTACAGATGCTACATTTCAGTGAATCCAAAGGAGACCGAACACAGTTGATTGCAGTGTCCAGATTAGGAAAGTTATTTCACCTGAATGTGTCTCGAACCATGAATTCATAGAGAATTCTGTCACCATGGCCAGGGAGCATTATTTTCCTCAAAGTACCTATCATTTCATTGAGGGTACATGATTGCAATGAATAGCTGAATCTGGCTGCTATGTTAAGGTGTGCTCTGGCATTACGGCATTGCTCTGTAGCCATTAAAAGTCCCACCGTATACCAACTGAATGGCCCGAAAACCATTACACCTTCCCCACTGGCCTGCACAGCTAAAACCATGCATCACCTCATTTCTGTCTGAGACATTTGTGTCACAGCATAGGACCATTTACTGCAACAAATGGTTACACACTTTTGTTTGGCAGAATACACTCTGCTCTTGAGGGTGCTCCCCAGCGATCCAAGCGGCAGCGACACAGTCAGCGGGGAGAGCAATAAAACCTGAAAGGGCTGCACAGAACAGAACCCAGCAGGCCCATATCAGTGAGATATGGAGTATACATAATGTACAAGGAAAGAAATGCCATCCCCACATATGGTAATAAGACACTGAAGCAGTGGGAGGCTTAGGTGGTTGATGGAGAAATCAATCCCCACAGCCAGTAGCAGCAGTTTGTAGCAGGTAGAAATAAACAGATTATCTACCAGCAGCAGTGCCATAATGATCGAGTGTAAGTGAGAAAGATTGTGAGATTACAAAAAAACACCTTACTGTGTTGATTGAATGTGATTGGAAATGTATTTTGAGTGTGATTGGTGATTATACATGTGAGCTATTGGCATGCACGACTTCAGCTCACTGCCAGTACTAACACAATGCTTGTTGTTGTTGATGGCCCACCAGGAGTCTAGCAGATTGGTGTTGCGGCAGGGAATGTGATTCATCAGAAAACACCTGCAGGTTTGCATGGGTAGAAGAAGCAGTGCTGGGGATTATTCTTTATGGCCTTATCCCACCTGACATTTCCTGCGTTCATCCGCTAAGGGCCATCTACCCACATGGCAAATGGTTTGACGTGTTCGCCTTGTGTTCTGGTCTGTTTATTGATTACCTTTGAGGATGCCACTCTCAAAAATTCAAGGACCTCTATCATTTTAGTGATGCTCAAACTCACCATCTGGCATCCACAATCATTTTTTTTCAACATCTGACACTAACTTTGCTCTTGACAATACATTCACATACAGAGCAAAGGTGTAAAAGTTGGATTGAGTTGCTGTTGTATGCCCTTGTTTATGTGTTGCGACATATGCAATCCCACAGTGAGAACTACTTCTTCTGCAAAAGGCATGACGCAATCCTTTAAACATGACAAAGAGCAGTCAGTATGATCCACTTCAGTATGTTTTTTAGATCACAATGTTAAGCACACTCACTCTATTTGAAACAAAGCGTGCAGGGAAAAGGGGTGTGAGTTGACAACCCCATAAAGACAGAAAAGGAGCTTCAGTAATTTACCCTGTGAAATTCTTCACCAACACTCACAGAAAGTTTTCTTTTTATTTTCTCCTTGACTTGGAGGTTTGGAACCCATGCATTTAGACTCAATTATCCTACACAGCGACTGAGTTGCAAAGTGCCAGTCTCTTTGTTCTCCAGCAATCCAAAAGCTCTTTCACGCACTCATTAACTAAGCATTGATAGGCAAGAGACCAGGAGTGAAAAGAGAATCAACGCGACAATAGCTCAAAGAGTGACACAGTCCTTGCGTTGTCTCATCTAAGGGAATAGATTTAGAGAAAAGTCTTTTGTAACAGTCCATCACTATGTTCTTTTATATTAGATGACAACAATGGCTTTATGATTATGTTCACAATTTACTATGAATTGTGTTCAGAAGCGAATCTTGTAGTTTTATCAGATTTTATTAGGCTGGATTTCAGGCTACTGTATCCCAGATCTGGAGATTTTTGTGTTATTACCGTGGTTGCTCTGTTCACTTTTGCTAGTCATTTGTTTGTATGTCTTATCATCCAGGAACGAAAAGAAGTGAAAGTCATGAGTGTCAAGGTCACATTTATCTTTGCTGAATGGACGAGCTTGTGGGTATTTTTCTAATGCAGAGACTTTTTTATGTTATTGCACTGGGATGGAGTTTAATTTTTTTCCTGGACTAAAGCGTCTCTTTTGATTATGTGTGCATTTTTAAACGTATTAGAGAGGACTGTGGATCACCACAGTGGCTGTGTGACTGCAAGATAGCTGATAATAAGGATCTAAATGTTTTATTCTTAAATGTGTGACATAAGAACAGAATATCAGACAATGCTAATCAATCAGTGATTAATGAGCAACACTCGAGAATTGATTTGGTTATATGTGGTTGAGACTGCATCTTCAAATAACTCCTTTTTAAAAAGAAAAAAAATAAATAATTCAACCGTCATTGCAGTGCTGTGTTTTGTTGGTATAAAACAGATTTTCTCATCTGTTAGCCTGTTGAGAAGTGTGGTGCACCCTTTATCCCAGTCTTTTAGAGAGTAAAACTTACACTCCGTTTTCCACGTGACAGCAACTAAAGGCCTTTCAAGAAACAACTTCAATATCAGTTTGTCCAGTGCAAGAGCCCTAATTGCCCTGCATTTTCGAACATGCAGCATGAAAGTAACATCCCTGCAGAGCGACAGGTTTGCAGCCAGTCAATTAAACATAACTCCATCTTTAATGACCAGCCAGTCAAACGAGGGCTTTGTATGATTCAGTTAAAATCAATAACCTTTATTGCAATGGGGAACAGTGATCTACTGATAATTGCCCTATGTACTGCGTGTAGTGGAAAAGTGAAAAACAATAACAAAACATTTCATCCATCCATTCATCCAGCCAGCCAGCCAAGCAGGAAATTCAATCCAAAATTCTCTTTAATTTTACTTTTACTTTTAAAAGATACACAATTTGCATATCCATATCCTGAGGTCTTCATTTAGAAATTACATTTTCAAAAATGCAATGAAATATTAAGATATAATTACCTTCATCTTTGACCACCAACCAGTCGAACTGTGGCTCCAGGTCAAAGTCGGAGAACAGAAGATGAATGCGGCTCCCCGGTTCAGAGATAATCAACCACACACAGTTCAGGTTGTTTCCATACTCCTCTGGGTAGTTTGGGGACAATATAGTCCCTGATGGAGCCGTGAAGTTGAAGAAGCATGAGACTACAAACAGAAAGGAACAAAGGAGGAAAGGCAAGAAGGAAGGAAGATTAAGTTGATAGGTAATTAGGCACAAATCCAACCAGAAAGGCACAGACAGACAGATAAAGCACCGAGTAAGAAGGAAAAAAGAAGGATAACACAAAATAATTTTAAAAGGCAAACAAGAAAAACATCCAACACACGTTGAAAATATAACATATAAATGTGCACTTACAAATACAACTGGGTTTATTGCCAGACCACTGGTTATTATGCTGGCATGTGATAGTCCTCTCTCCCACTAGTTCAAAGGCCGACTGGCAAAAGAAGGTCAGCACGTCACCGTGCTGAAAGCGATCCCCGCTACGGCGACCAAACGCTGGCACCCCGGGATCACCACAACCTCCTCGTTCGATCTCTGTGACAAACAAGAGGTGCAGACAGCCATGTTTTTATGCTGATTATCAATGTCAACATGTGACATGGTGACATTCAGATTAGGTGTTGTGTGTTAAATGGCAATAACATGCATACATTGATTTTGAGATATGAGTATCTGAACATTCTGCATGTGGTGTTTATAGTGAGGCAGCTGTGTTTATTCTCATATATATTTTAGATTCCAAAGGTGGCCAATTTTTATATCCTTGTCACTACTTTTTCAACCATTTTTGGACTCACTATTCTTCTTTGGACCATCAAGAAAAAGGTCAAATAAAAGCTGTAGCCAGCAGAATTTTGAATCTGATATTGATACATGCAAAAGGGCCAGAGAAGATCTATCTGTAACTTGTTGGCTCTACAAAACCTGCCCGTTAAAGACATACCATATGTGGAGAGAGATATATGGTTAAGTTTGTTATCAATGTCAATCTATATTAGAATGAGTCTGCAGACTGCAAACAAATCTTTCCGTAGACTGTCCACTCAGCGGGGGTCCACAAACCCGGAGCCATATCTAAAATTAATACTACTGTTTATGGCAGAGAGCTGACAGCAGTCAGGATTGTCTACATGTTGACAAATTATAAAAGCAGCAAAATTGTAAATGAAGGACTAGCAGCAATGTTAACATAGTCTGTGTGTGAAGAAGCAAAAAATAAATAAACATCTAGAGTCTATTATTTCAAATTGCTTTGATAAGAAATTAAACCCAGTCTATAAGATATTAATTTCATTGTTTCCTGTCTCACAGATAATTGTCATCGAGGTAATTGTAGTGTAATTCAGCTTTAATTGTGAAAGGCAAAACAACAAGTGGAGGCACACAGGTAGGAAACACACACAGATCAATGTGTGCTCTTGTTAAGCATCCAGCAGGAGGTTAAAATCGAAGAGCCCAACACTGATGTTTGTGACATTGTATAAAATAAGACCGCTTCCCTTAACCGTCTCTGTCCTTCTCTCCCACTGTGCCCTTGTTTCTTCTTATCGATCCCACTCTCTCAATCTGATTCAATACGCTGTGCTTTATTGGCATGAGTGTCACATTAGCAGTAATGCCAAACTGGTCTGCAATCATATTCCATCGATTTTGTCACCCATATTTTTTTTTATCCCCTTTTTCCCTTAATGACAGTGTGTTCATATCCACTGCTCTTCCCTTGCTTGCCTCTAAAATTTGACATTCTACCAGACTTCTGTCATCTTGTAACACATGCTCCACCATGCTCCTGGATTCGCTTTGGGCAAATACATCTCAAGGTGAGCAATGTGTGTGTGTGTGTGTGTGTGTGTGTGTGTGTGTGTGCGCGCGCGCGCTACACTTTTACTATCTGTTGGGAGGGAGGTATGCCCAACAAGAATAGAATACTCAAAGAAGTGGCAGGATTGAGTGTGTGTGTGCGCGTGCGTGCGTGTGTGGCCCACAGCTAGCTGTCACACAGCTGACGAGTGTCAGGATGGATATCAGCGATCTTGAGCCCCTGGTAAGTCTGTCATTATGGTAACTGCCTCTCTCACTCATTCTTTGTCTTTTTTTAGTTTGTTCTTTCTCTTGATTTTTTTTTGTCATTTTTTTCTTTCCTTTCTTTCTAAGTTTGAAGAATTTTAAAGTGCAGAATGTAGATTTGACACTCAAAACAACATTTTATTCCCATTTAAGTCACATGCTAACTGCTTCTCCTTGCCAAGAGCAATAAGTTAACCGATTATTTCACAGTCTTTATATTTCAAAAGAAGTTCCTAAGCTTTTGCACACTTGAGGGTTAGGAAGGTTAGGAAGGCTAAGATTCCATAGCTCTAAAAAGATTTATTGTGATGTAACTCAGACTTTTTATCTCCTCTTTGAACTCTTGTGGAACATGTATGGCAAATTGCAATCATCTTGTCTTGCTCTGAAACTGTAAAAAAATGTCCACAGCAGAGATGACATGTCTGTCTCTCGTCTACACTGTGTGGCTCTACCCAGGTGCAGCAGTTTGACGTATGCCTGCTGCGCTTGTTCTTTATCTTCTCTTCTTTACTTACTGTTGGACAGCAAACCAGCTTTTCACCCCCTACTGTACTGGAGTTTGTAGATGCGGTGCTACTAAGTCAATGAAAACAATTCAGTGTCATATTATGGACTTCATCTGTTGGGCTGATAATACTTCCAAAACTCATATAAGCTCTGCTTTACTGCCAACTGGCGTAACACAAATGTTTATGCTCATATGAAATGAAATATGAAAAATGACTGGCAGAGAATTCAAACTTTTTATGTAAGTAATCAATCGTAGTAAACAATTTAAAATCTTAGGTTTTCTGTTGAAGTTACATCATCACATGGTAACACAGCTTTATGCCAAAAGGGTTCAGAAAACTATTTTTTGTTGGTTTTGTTGGTTTATCCAACTGCTTGTGTAAAACCCGAGATTACTGTAGCTGTAAAACAGCAATCACTGTGTTTAGAGGTTGACTTTTGCAACCTCGAGTCATAATAAAGTTTTAAATCTGCAATAAAGCCACAATAATGGTATCAGGATGCACTGCTCTTGCATTTTGATACTGATAATTCTACAGAATAATCTTCAAGACATTTAATGCTATTTTTATTCTTTTGAGATTAAAAAAACAACAACAACAAAAAAAAACATTAATTACATCATTACTCTTTCACAACCGATTGCCATCAGCCAGACAACTTGGCAGCAGGATTTCACTGAAAACTTCAATTATCATAATGGGTTGTGTTTGCATTTATGATATTAACACAGTCTCTCCTTTCCTCAAGCATGCATGCACGCACGCACGCACGCACGCACGCACGCACGCACGCACGCACGCACGCACGCACACACACACGTTTAACATGACAGCATTCAAAAACAAGACAGACAGACAGACAGACCGAGACAGACAGACAGACAGACAGACACACACACACACACGTGTTGGGTTTCCCTGCAGGGCTGACAACCTAAGAGCACTCAGGGGGTAACTCAGATCAGTGTGTGTAGCATAGTGACAATATACAATGTGACAGCATCACATGCAAGGACACATACACACACACCACAGGCAGTTGTTCAGTTAACCTGGGGGAAAAACTGAAACTACAAGATCATCTAGAGGTCATTAGATATCAACTGTTTGTTTCTGTCTTTCTTTGTCAGTTTTATATTGTCACATTTGTCGTGTATGTGTCCTGAGATGTAAAGTATCAGAGGTAGGTAGTAGCTAAATTTCAGTGTTTCTGACCACTTTCTTGTTGTATACAGGAAAAAGACCCTTGTGGTTGTTAAGCACCATCTTAGTCTCAACCAAAGAAACAGGATGTTGAACATCAGCTGCTTACAGTTACAGCTGCATGCACACACACACAGACACACAGACACACACACAGTGTGAACAGTAACTGACCCTGGACAACACTGTCAGCAACATCATTGAATCAATAGCTAAGCAGAACCAAGGGTGCAACCTTCATCCCTTTCTCTGAGAAAGTTTATTTCTTCTCACTCAATTTGTCATTCGGTCTCTGTCCGTCCCACTCTGTCAATTGCTTGTTGTCCCTCTTCCTCTGTCTCTACCTTTATCAAATTACCTCTTTCTCTCTACCTGTCTCACTGCTTTGTCTCAAGTGAATTCAATTTAGTTCACTCACATTTGGCTCAAATCGATTTAAAGAGCTGCATGGGCATGGTAAGATGCAGTATGTAATCAAATATATAAATATAATAAATGGATTGTTCCAAATAATAAGTATTTAGAGGAACATCTATATCTCTCCCTCTCACCTTCACTCACTGTGACTGTCACCATCTTTATCTCTCTATCAGTGTCAGCTTTGGCATAATATGAAAAAATAACCAAGCAAAACGATCGACTGATTAACTCATAATTCATTTATTACCTTCTCACAATGCACAGCCGCACACACTCACATGTATAGACAAGGGCGGACAACCAACAGTTGTGTTTACTACTGAATCACCACATCAGCAGCGTCATGACTTTCACACTCCATTATGTGAGCATATATCTGTGTGTGTGTGTGTGTGTGTGTGTGTGTGTGTGTGTGTGTGTGTGTGTGTGTGCGCGCGTGTGTGCGCGCGTGTGTGTGCGTGTTTTAGAGACAAGGAGAAGGAGCAAGAAAGTGAAGTGCCTGAAAACTTTGAGCGAAAACCGTCGTATTCATTGTAAATGAGCCCATACCTTCATAGACAGCCTTGAACCCTGCAGAACCGATTGTGTCGTCAGACTGCAGATGTAGCCACATCTGATTGGACAAGCTGACGATGAGGTCGGGGACACTGGAGCCAGTTAGTCTACACACACACATTAAACAGAAGAAAACATAGACATTAACAAAAACTGTTAATAAGCATTACTGGTTTATAATCTATTGAATTAAAAGATATTTCAATTATGTACATACCTTAAATAACATATACATACTTAGGTGGCCTAGTCAATGATTTATATACAGCACTGTTTTTGTACCCCGTGCGGTTTAGTGTAACATCATAAAGTGATAATGTAATCCAAAATACAGTATACTTTATATAGTATACAGTGTGTCTCCAACTGCCTCCTCACCTAGCGTTAGATATCAATATTGTAAACATAACAGGCCACAACATATACATTAAGTGGTGCTTACACGTAGAGTACCCTCCGAGTGTCACCAATCTTCCCTCCATCTCCAACAGTTAGTGTGTCATATCCTCTTTCCAGGTCAAACTCCTCAAATGACAGCTTTATCACCTAGAAAAACAAAACAATAAAGAGAAAACTGTTTTAAGCATGGAACACAAAAAAACGTGAGAATATAAATGCAAAGTCAGAGATTTGTTAACAATTCCTGAAAGAATGATCTCTGTTTTTTTTGTCATCCTTACACATCTCTTGAAAACTGATAGTATCATCAAACCAATGATTTCTAGGGGACCTCTAGTATCAGAAAATGTGAAATGAATCATACAATGGAGAGAGCACACAAGTCACCCTGTTTATGAAACATAAGAATAAATTGATGAGTTAAAAGAGTAAAAGCGATGATAACAGTGGAGCCATGTCCTCTTTGTAGCAGGAGACAACAAATGTGGGAAAAAATATTCTATTGCAAAATGTTGTTTTACTAATGACAAAACAAGCATGAGAGAGAGACATCCAGTGTTCTTGGCTGTGACCATGATCATACTTAATTAAAGCTGCTATGCCAAAGCTATGCCAATTAATTTGACAGTGACATAACCCATATTCCAAATAGTCCATCTTTAATGAAAGGGAGCAGAGCAAAACAACAGCACTCTGAAACTGAAAGTACTTGCTTTTATTTGACAGCATGCTCCTTTACATTCAAAGCTCACCTCTGGGGGCTATGCACTCTGCACCCTGCAAACACCCTCCTGCTGTTGAAATTGAGTGTTAAATGCCTTACTCACAGGCACGTCTGTAGCTGTACTTGCATGCATATAGCACCGCATCATCAATCTACTGTGCCCTCTAAAACGCCGTAATACTGGTATTCTATTATTTGCTGCTTGTCCATTATTTATTAGCTGTAGATCATATCCCTGACAGAATGCGTGATGGCAGACCTCTGCTGTGTTCAGAAAACCTATAGGAGAAAAGGAGCTGGTTCTGGTGTATTAGAGGACTAAAATGAACCACGAGCATGTGATATTGTGGATGAGAATCCATCACACAGCAAATCACGCTACACTGAAGAAAAATGTTACCCCAGGTGATAAGGATGTAGAAATCATTTCAACACACCAGAATCAGCAATGCATAGCAAAGCCGTTGGCCGTGCTTTGTCAAAAATAAAAATGGCGAGCAAACGTTTAAATAATGTAAAAGGATATGGAGCTATCTGAGGAATTAACTGCCATAATGATAGGAATGGCAAAGAAGGCACGTATAACTATATAAATCTGTATTCATACACGCCTAAATGCATCACACACACATACAAGACCTCTACAACTGATATCCAAACAGGCTAATATGTAAAAGAAACAAACATGCTAATTTTTTACATCAATAACTTACATTCAAAATGCACCTCGAAAAATATGAGAGTCTTACTTGTTCAAAATCTTATTATACTGTACACTGAATGTTGCTGCCTCTAGCAATCTTAAGTCTTTCCAAAATGGCCACAAATAATGTGAAAAAGATGCAAAACAACATTGTGAGGTATTAACCCCTGGCTAACAACAAATCACAGTGGGCATTAATAAACCATTGTGCTTTTTGTGTTTTCGTTTTATCTTTTGCACCGGAGACCATATGAGTTTCTGTGGTTTCTTTAAAGAAACACTATCTTTACTTAAAATCTTTAGACATTTCTTAACCATTTTCTCAGGACACATGTTTTATCCTTCAGCAGTAGTGCTTGTCAAATACCTGTGATTATAGTGGATACAGAAACCATTTATTGGCTGTCAAACATCTGTCACAGTATTAGTGTGATAATCATTTTAAAAGACGGTTAAAGAACTGTCAATCAGTTACTACATGTACATGAACAGAAATACACACTTACAGGCACACTCACATTTCAAGCTTACAAATCTACAGCTTACAAATCTCTTGTCCGTAAAAAGAATCCATACTCAAAAGGGAGAAATATATATTTTACATTTTTGGATTAAACCTGTGCACAGCATCTGTCCATTTAGAGGCTTGGAGATTTAAGGACCATCACTCATACATAATGTGTATATTCCTTTCAATCATAAAAAAATATGAATACATTTGAAAAACACTTAAGCCTGGTTTGATTGCACAATGGATGACTCTGTGATTTTAGTCGGGCTTTCCAGGTGAAACATAACATTCAAAACAAGAAAGGTATAAAAATGAGCTGCAGCCTATATGTATGTGTGTTTGTGGATGAGATGTTAAGGTTGCTGTTAAGATTGCACAGCAGCATGTGGTCATAAAGGAAGGCAGTGAAGCAGAACAGAGGCAGAAGCTGCTTTTGTGTCCAAATATAGGAGCAGGTATCTGTCAACAGAACAACAACAACAGAAGCAGAATGATGTTTAGTCACACATGTTTCACTGAACGTGTGAGCACAATTTAGATTTTTGTGCCTCCATGTTTCTGTCTTTATTTATATGTTTGTGCGTATGTGTGTGCCTAGACAGTCAAGGCAGACTGCATAGTAGCAGCAGACTTAGAGGAAGGAACTGAAGTGTTATCACACTAAGGTCATTAGCAAGAAGCTCAGTGCTCTTCAATAGACCCAAACAGGCCCATTTAGAAAGACATTAAGAGCAGCCTGCAACTCCAAACAACATCAGATTGGCTTCTTTATTCTCTAAAGAAAGAAAGAAAGAAAGAAAGAAAGAAAGAAAGAAAGAAAGAAAGAAAGAAAGAAAGAAGTGTAATCAAGGTCTTTACACATTTTAAGACAGTACTCCTGCCTTTAGTTTAAGCAATTCAGTTCTGTATTTGTTATTTGATTTCATCACATTATTGCGATTTGGTACTCACCAGTAGTTCAGGAGTTTTTATATTCAAATTTTGAACCGTTCAGTTCCAAGATCAGAAAAAGAAATAAGAAAACAGTGTTTCTGTTTAATGGTGGACGCTGTGTGAAGGGATAAGCACTAGCATTTACATTTACATTTACATTTAGGGCATTTAGCAGACACTTTTGTCCAAAGCAACTTACAATAAGTACATTTGTCACAAGAGAGAAACCACGACATATCACCTTCGATAGAGTAAAAAGAAAAATACAAACAATTTTCAAGCTCTCATCCGAGGATCGTAACTGCTATTTATCAAAGATACTTTAAGTGCACTAGCAAGCAGCAGAGCAGCTAAAAGCAGCTCAATATGCTATTTAAACATTGAGAGCAGTGTACAATCTAAACCTGCAATTGAATACCTTCAATCAGTCAGCCAATAAAATCGTAGTGCTGTGAATTTTAGGGTCTCCTCACACTCAAAGCTGAGTGAAACTGATGGTGGTATTTCTCTTATACTCTCACCCTAAATTCTCAGGAAATATGTGATGCCACTCAAGTCAGACAATCAAAGACAAAGACTTTTTTGCTGGTTAGTGTCAGCCAACACTCTTATAAACACTACATGCTGCACATACTGTACCCATTCAGATTATGTGAACAGTAATGAAGATAATTAACAGGTTGCATGCTTGCCCTGAGATGCACCCTCCACTGCCCCGGAAAAAAAAAAAAAATCTTTAAACTGGAAAACTACATTATGCCTTCAGATCTTGCCCTCACTGTTGTGACCTCACGTCAGAGTAGTGTGAGAGAACACATCGCCATAATTGGATGGACTAGTTCTTGAATTCCCTCGTTGAGCAGAGGCTGCAGCAGTGCTGAGTCACTGCTGGGCAGCAACGGTGGGGAGAAATTAGCACATAAATATAAATCCATCTTCCTGCTCTAGGAAACTAAGGATTGGATGATTCTCTATAGTATTTTGGTTAGTCTCTGGTTATTGTCTTCTATCATTTGGTTCTTCTTTTACAGTTATCTACACTTGGGTCCTCTCCATGGTCAGGGGGTAGTGTTTCTATCATACCCCTGTTATGCTGTCATGCTGCCCAGAGGTTCTTCAAAAAAATAAGATTTGATTTGGGCCCTGTTAAAATGTCAACACTTGGCGCACTTCTCATGAATTATGTTCAGTCAGCCATTTCAACTACAGAATAAGCTGAGGTGACCTCTGCCAAGGGTAGTACACAAGAGTATAGGTTTCCATTTCAATCCTAAAGGCAGTAACACCAACCTCCTTATTACTATCACACCCAACAAAAGTACAACAAACAGGCTATTTTCCTCACGTCACAGTGATTTCAAAAAGAACACCACAGCCAATATTTTCACTCTGGATTTGATCAACCTCTCAACTGACCCACTGTAAATGTATCAATTATTGCAAAACAAATTGCATCTTTAATAAAGTTAGGGCATTTACCTAGTATCGCTTTTGAGCTAACAGAATAGCACATTTGCAAATTGTGCCTGGCAGTGATGGTATGTAGTAAGATAATGTATGTGTGCAATTCAGTCACCAATTCATTCAAGGCCCAAATTTCTGAGCATGACAGAAGTGAAATCAAATGCAAAATCAAATATTTTGAAGCTAGACTGCACAAGTTGGCAACCCCAAATGACGAGAGAGGTAAATAATTTAAACACTGAAGTATCCAGAAATGACATCAGTAACCTGAGCACCACTGATGACTTCAATCTTAGATGGTCTAAGATTGAGCACACAAGGCTGATAAGCGAGGCAAATAATTTTGCTGGAACACTTGTTTCTTTAATATTGTCACACCTAATAACATAATGCTGTTAATCAAAAGAAAAGAAAAGAAAAGAAAAGAAAAGAAAAGAAAAGAAAAGAAAAGAAAAGAAAAAAGGTATTGACAGGGGTGGAGTCAGGATTGACAAATTCTATTCTGCTCTAGGCCCAACGGAATTTGGATTTAAAAGAGGTGTATTTTTACATAAATATTGTTCCCACTTGAGCGTGAATGCATCTCTCTACTACCCTGAATCAAAAATAAACTGTCAGGAAAAAGTGGAAACTATGTACTGAGGTGACCCCCTGTCAGAAGTAGTACAGACAGGGTACAGCTGTCCTGAAAACAGAGTGCAGGAGAATTCCCTTGCTGAGATTACGCAGCTATGTTGAGTCATTGGTGAGTTGCCACAAAGGCAGTTTGGGGCCGTTTTCCAATACATTACTTTTAGACTTTCAGCCAATTAAACAAGTAGAATAACACAAAATCCTGCTCGAGGACATGACCCACAGCACACTTTTCATGCCTGAGAAAGTTCTTTTCACAATGCAATCAGTCACAGAAAACAAAATGCCTGTAATTGATGACCTATCAGAATACTCTTATTAATGCATGTATTTTTGTCATTCTAAAGTCAATTTCTCATGAGCACGTCATCACAAATCTAATCAGACTACTTTAAGCATTTCGCTGTTCATTGCAGTTCAAGAGAGCGTTATAAATAATTTTTACAGTGGGCTGCATCGTAAAGCTACAGAGAATGTTATGATGGATACACACTACGCAGCTGGGCAATGAGGGGAAAACACAACAGCAGGATGCATAAAAAACCACTTCTCTTACATTCCTAACAGTTCATCTAGATGAGCAGTGAAAAGCCTTTACAAGCTGGTGGCCAGTACAGGTTCCAATGCCATAGCCCTATGCAGTCCACTACAGAGTGTATGAGCTACTGGAGAAGTTTAGCTTTAGGGTCAACTCATTAGTTGTACTAGACAGACTGTGACTTCTAGAGTCATAAAATGTTTCAGAAAGTATGTCTGTTGTACTAATTGTTATGTGGGTGGTTCCCATTGTCTATTGCCAGGCTCTCATTAAAATAAATGGAGGTGTGAATTTGCTGCTCTCATTGTGAAAAGGCCTCGAGAAAACATTCATTGCTTTTCTTTACATGTTTATTGTTTTGCACGGTCCTGAAGTTCAGAGCCTGTCTCAGTGTGCACTGACCAGAGGGCAGAGAGCAACCTAGACAGATGGCTGGGCAATCACAGGGCTGCAGATATGAGATCACTCATTTACAGTCTACCTGACCTGCATGTCTTTGGCCTGTGTGAGGAAACAGGATCACCAAAGGGGAAACTCAGAACAGCAGAGGGAGAAAATTAAAACAAAGATAGAAGTCTGGGCCTGCTAATTGTCCCCAGGTCTGTCTGTCCAGAGCCAATGCGCCTCCATCAGATCTAAACACCCTTCTCAGTAATTGCAGAACGTGGCAAACTTTTTCTGCTTCAGACAAATTAATGGAGAAAAAAGAGAAACTCATAAAGGGAAATAAAGCATGTGATGTATGGTCGAGAAATCTAATCATAGTGATTGACATCCTGGGAATGAATGCATATAATCAAGATGTCCACTTGATCTCAGCTCAGTGAAAATAGGGAAAAAAAAGGTCATACAGATGAAAAGTTAAATAAAGAATGGCTGAATTGCCTGAGATCTGGCCATGAGAGATCAATTTCCTCACGGGTGATGCACGTAATAAGGACATTACATCTGCACTATGATATAATGGTTTCAAGAGTGCAGCAGTTGTGGTGATTACAGCATCTTGGGTTTTGTATGTCAATATTCTTTAGCGTAATTGTTGAGTCTCTGTGTTGTTATACGTTCTGACAAGTGATTCTCCTTGTGGACATGGAAAAGATAAAGTACCAGTCCATTTTAAAATAGACTGGTGCGGATGCTAGCCTGTTGGCTGTGCCCTCAAAGTACCCAGATGTGCCATGTTTATGTGTTTCAATTCTGCCCCGAGGTGACCTTTGCTTTAAATGGTAAAAAAAGCAAACGGTTGCTGTCTGCTGAAATAACTCCCTTGTCGAGCCATTACAGCACCTTTGAGTGGTGTTGACCTGTTGGCTGGACAGTTTAGTAAAATAAACTGCAAACTGGGTTTAAGCAACAGCTGTGCGACAGCTCTGTGGAAACTGAATTATAAACTGTGATCCAGCAGATAGCTTCCTGACAGTAATGGAGTGTGGGTTGAGGCTTTATGCCAGAATTACCTTACAGCTCTTAAATGAAATGTAATTCATGTATTACCACCGTTAGAAGAAGCCCGTGCACAAAACTATAAAGCATGACTTTGGGACATTCATGCATCACCGTGGACAGCCCCCTTTGGTAGAGAGGTGTAAGGTTCAGGAATCAGAGCCTAATGAAAATGAATGAGAGCTAATACAGTGAATTATGGTCAGACAGACTGCCAAATTACAGTCAAAAGCCAGACTAGCAAAAAGCCTTGAATTGAGATAATGTGCTAATTAGGCAGCTATTGGTGAATGTCTTTCCATTACCATGGACACTGATGGTTATTTACCCAGCACTTTACTGATGCCTTTTGTTCAGTCCATGTGATCAATGATCTCACTGAGCTACACGGTGCATGTTGTATCATTTGTAGTGATCCAGAAATTACACAGTATCTTGCTGTACCAGCAATTTAGTCCTACCACTGCAACAAGACATAACAGTTTGAGAGAATATACAGTAGGTAGTGTGCAAGCTTAAAGGAGTCATCACCTGTTTTTTTACGTATTCAGTCCCCCTTTGGATCAATTCTTAAAACTTTTTAGAAATTTAAAAAAAAAAAAAAAAATCAAACATAGAGCTTGTTCTGACACTTTTTCATACCGCGACTTTCTCACGCGAGATTATGCACGAGGTTTTGACTGGTCCGTATGTGCATTGTATTAATATGTAATGAGGCGCGCGTTGATTGGCCGCAGGAAGGACAGAGCCGGAATGGGGGGCTGGCCTGCATGCACACAGACTCCAAAACATAAACAGCCCCCTGTCATGGCGCACACACTAAATGATGAACCTTACAGAATTCAGGCAATTATGTACGAGCCGGAGTCGTAACCCGAACGGGAAAGTGAAGAGGCAGAGACGGCGGAAGAGACACGTTTACAGAAGGATGTCTCTGAATGGTAAATTCTTTTTTTTTTCCTTCTTACTTTTCACACTCGTGTTTTACATGTAAGACCTGAGTTTTAATGCTGGTGGTCACAATGTATGGTGTGAAAATGACAGCGAAATAGGCAGATTCGGCGTGCTCACTCAGAAAGTCTGGCTGAGGATGGCTGTGAGCCGATGCCTATGCAAGCTTATGCAAGTAGCCTCCTGTGGTAACGTCACCACAGGAGCAGAGTCAAAATCTCGTGCTTTAGGAATGCGCACCCTTGTGCGCTATTCCTGTTCGGAAAAAGAGCCAAAGCAAAAAAACTGAGCCACTTTCAAACTCCAGCTTTTCAGGCAAGTTTCAACTGTGGTCCAACACCAATATGCATGTTTTAACAAGAGAAATTGCGATTTCCAGGTGATGACTCCTTTAAGCGTACAGTAACACAAAGTAACACATAGTAGCTCAGAGGAAAAATTCAGATCGATAGTCCCATGATATTGAGAAAAAGTAGGGTTTATTACAACTCGGGTTTGCTTTCTGTAGTTTTGGCCTTCTGTTCGATCTGTAATGACAACATTGTGCTATCTGAAAAATGCTGAAATCTTCCAAAGTTGTAACATAACTAAAAATAGGTCAGAGGGGGCAACAATTGTCAGATGATCACAAAGGGTGTAAACAAACCTCTTAAAAGGTAAAATCATGACCGAAATTGCGCATTGTTACAATCCATTACAGATAGTAGATGGACCTCCTCGTTCAGAAGTAGTGTGCACTGTTCTCAGTCCAATGAAGGCATATTGGCATATTCTGACTCCAAATAAATTGATCACTGACCTGTAAAAACCGTTCAGTCAATTACAGCGTAAATGATCTTGTTCTCGTTGCACTGTTGGATCTGTTTTTAGAGTTATCACATAATAATGTCATAACCCATAATGCTTAATTACTACAAAAAAAAGTCTGAGTTGCAATAAATCATAATATTCTAGAGCTGTAATGATTAGTCAATTGATTGATGAGTTGATCAAGAAAAAATTGACCATTTTTCCACATTTGCTGGTACCAGCTACATAAATGTAATGTTTTGCTGCTTTTCTTATCAGTGATGACAGTAAATGTGTCTTTGAACTTTGGACTTTTGGACTGTCGGCTGGACCAACGAAGCAATGGTAGAGATGGTAGTTTTTGGCTCTGCAAAACTGTGACGAGCTTTTTTGACATTGTATGGTTAAAACAAGTAATCCATTAACCATAAAATTAATCAGCAGATTGGTAATTGTTGCAGCCCTATACTCTGCCTTTAAATTCAGTAAAACAACAAACTTAAGTTGAAATATATAAGTTTTATGTCAAATATGTCAATTTATTCAGTTGCAGAGATATCTATTGAAGGCAGAGTTAACAACAACAAAAAACAGTATCTGCATGGTTAACGACAGTTACAGTTAGAAGCAGTTAGCGGCTATGTTTGGAGTTGTTTAAATGATGATTTCCACAAGTGGCCAATTCTAAGTTTTGGCAAGTTTTCTATTATACCCCTTGTTGTTGTCATCAACAAAATCTGTTGAGTCCGACATACCTGAATCTCATTGCTCAAAATGTCCATCAAGAATAATTTACTCTAAGCCTGATTTCAGTTATACTAAAGGTGGATAATGCAATTCTGTAGAAAGACGGTTGATTGTTGAGTTTCATTCTCAGGCATTCTCTCAAATATAGATGCTTTGGCTTGGTGATGCATGGCACCTGCAGGATCCATGAATTGTTTTCTAGCTTAATGAACACAGATGATATCTGACGGGAATTTCTCCCATATGTCGGAGATGTTGAAATCTTTGAGGACATGTGGATGGGCACCAATATCTTATAACAGAAACCCCTGCTCATACCATTATGATAATGCACGGGATATTGGGCATTATGTTTTCATCATGTAACAGCTTGAGCAATTCTGCAGTCATGTTACAAAACAATGTACTGTCATAGAATCAGACAGGACTTTACCATATTCTGGCGAAGGCCTTTATTGGCCTAAATTTTTGTATCAAGTAAAATTTAACAGAATCTGAAAGAACGTCATAGAATGTGTCCTGCCACCACTAAAATTATGATGATGATGATTCATGCATGAAAATGACCCCACATCCAATATCATAATACCTCTCTCTCACTCACACACACACACACACACACACACACACACACACACACACACACACACACACACACACACACACACACACACACTAATATGTATTCATCAGGAAAAAGACAGCAATGATTAGAGGCCTAATGGGCATGTGTGATGATGCGTTTCAGGGTGTATGTGTGTGAGCAGTCAGGCATGGCTCAGACTTGAACAAAATAATTATCTGCTTGATACTGATGAATCAAGTGACTGACACACAATCACACACACACTGCTCAGTCCTTTTTTTCTGCTGTGCACCTGAGTTTTTCCTCACTGCTACCTGAATGTTGACAGTTTACCCTGCAACATATTTTTCACAACCTCTGGCAGTTAGCAATTAAGTTGGCAGACAGAAAACACACAGTCAACTTTCATAAAATCACACAAAACCAGATGCCTGTGCACACGCTTACACATAATAACACAGGCACACACACACACACACAAACAAATAGAAGTTCGCTCACAGCATTTTGCAGACAGAATGTCAGACCATTACAAACTATATTGATTGTGCTGCTTTTATTCAGAATTTAACAGAGTGACAACAACAGGCAACCAGCCGGAATTAGTTATCGGCTATTGAAACTTGTGCACGTAAAGCTACACAAAGAAGGAACAAAAGGCACGCTAACTTTGATGAAAACATTCATCTCTGTCTCAATTTGGTAGAACAAGTTATTGATGAAAGAAGTCATCTGGAATAATGGTCAGTCAGAGGCTGCGAGAGACGGAATGAAGAGGAGGAGTGTAGACAAAGAGGGACAGAGCAGGAGTCTGAGATGGAATCGGAGAAATGTAAAGAGAAAAACGAACGGAGTACAGAAAGATGACTGTTATTCATCTAAATTCACGCTTGTTTTCTCTCTTTAAATATCTCTATTCTATCTATTTATTTCTCTCCAAATCTGTTTACACTGTCTCTGACTGACCACAAAAAGCTCATACAAACATACACTTAGAATTTGAAGGTGTGTTTAATCATCTGTCTCATTCCCTATATACACATATTAAATCATGATTGAAGATCAATGTTCAAGCAGGAATATACATCTTCAACTTAAGGAAGACGTGTTTGTGAAATAACAAGTTAAGGGCCTTTAAGGAAGGTGTTGACACAGAAAGATGATTACTGATAGAAAACAAAAACTTCACGGCTCAACAATTGAAGCTCAGTTGAAGTCAATAAGATAAAAATGCCAAGTAATAAGAATATTCAAAAGTATAGACACTAGAGATAATCCTAAACATGTAGATTAACCTTATCATTGTTAATTTGAATCAAGTCTTGAAATTTTGGATGAAGACATTGGAGAAGCTCTGTGAATTGTTGGGCTATACCCTGACAAACACTGTAGTGATTTGATCGGGGGTGACAACAACAGAGTGATTGCCTGAAGAATCAAGGATCCGCCTCCCGTACAAACTGGTCAGCTGGTTGCAGTTTAAGCGGTTTCACAGTATAATTCTGACATAGCTGCTGCATATCAAAATATTTTCAGCCTCAAAACTCCTGTACCAGAGACACTATCATTGTTTTTTCTGCTTAGTTTCACTTTATAGAATTACACAGAGGAGTTAGCTGCCTTTCGCTGTTTTTGTCAAAATTGTCGAGGATGCAAATCATATCTGGTTTGAATAACCTTGGAATCTCACTGGACACAGCTCACTTTCAGTGTGAGCGGAATTGATGGGAACATTTACGTCATTCTGGCTAGATAGGCGGATCGAAGGCATGCCTTCAGAACACGAGAATGAACGTGTTAATGTGTAGAATCATGCTATCATGCTCATTCCACTAAGTGCTGTAATAAAGAGGATAACAAATTATTAAGTCTAAGGCTGTTTAATGGGGCAAATTAGAAAAACAATTTTTCAAAAAAAATCTATAAACTGCATACAGTACACCAGCATTTCAGTATTGTGGATGGAACTGATTTAAATGTATTCAGTGTCATTCATTTAGAATCTATTCAATTAATTTCTAGTCCATAACTGTCTTTATCCTCTTGTTCGTCTCTATCCTTGTCTCTCCCTCTGTATATGTAGATAGCGACATTCTGCAAATGCCAGCAGCTGTAGTAGCTGATAATCTGTCATTATAGCACATTCTTAAAGTGCTCTCAAAACCTCAAGCATTTTCAACACACACACACAAACATGCACACACACGCACACGCATGCACAAGCAGTACACAGAGCAGATAAAACCCATTCCGTCTGTCAAAAGCTAAGGCTATGTGAATCTATTATACTCTATTGTATTTGCATTCTATTTTAAACCCAGAGGAACACACACACACACACACACACACACACACACAACAAGAGGATGCCTTTCCATTTGTCACCTGACATCATGCAAAATCACTAATAACGTATGTTAAATTTGTCTTGATGAAACTTTTACAAATGCAGCAATGTCAATTACTTCCTTTTGCCTAAAGCTGTGATTTCTTGTGAGACACTTGAAATAGGAAAACGCAACTTCAACTGTCACTTCAATCGAAATGTCTTCAGATGCAGACCAATCAGACTGCCAGATGTTGATTTGAAAGGAATCTTCAAAATGGAAACTGGAAAAGTAATTCCAGTCTCAAAGTTAGGTGGGTGAGATAAATCCACACGGATACACTCAAGTTCTTAGTCATCATATGTTGCAATTTCTCTCTCCCAAGGTCAGAGAGACACAGAAATGAGAGCCCTTTCTTCTCCAACCTTTCATTTTTTTGTTCTCTCCCCTCAATTATATCTCACAATTTCTCTATCCTACTCCTTCAGAGGCTCAAAGGTAGCAGGCTCCATTTCCATGCATCTTTAGAGAAAGATTCAATGTCACATGTCAAGTACCTGCTTGGACATTCAGTCTTTTTGCCTTTTCCCCCTTCCATGTGCTCGATTTTTAATCACATCTATGCTTTCCTTCTCTCTTTTTCTCTGTAGTTTTCAATGTGCTCAGTGCCATTCTGCTCTCGTTTTTTCTCTTCCCTCTCTCCACTCTCACCATCTTCAAACTTAACATTTTAGACAAATCAAAGTGCAAGGAGGAAAGAAGATGATAGAAGGAGAGGGGTAAATGAGAGAAAGATGGGAAGAGAGCAGTGCTGAGCAGAGCAGATGAGGGAGAGAGAAGTGAGGAGAGAGGGGTAGAGCATAAAGAACATAGATGTTAAAAAAAAAAAACGAGAGGCAAGCCGAGGGTAAGGAGGAGAGGGAAGGGAGAGATTGGAGAGCAGGGAGTACAGGAGCTGGGAGAGGAGAGTAGAAGTAAAGACAAGATATGTGACGAGACATGAAGATAATACCACAAAAGAAACTGCAGATAGAGAAACTTGAGCTGTTGAACTGCAGGTTTATGAATTAATCATGTCTCTAACAATGACTCAACCACAAAGTTGCCTTCACAAAAATTGGGGAGGTGTGTTGACCCTGAGCTCAGCAATGGAACTCAGTCAGCGAGCAGGATAATAAAAAGGAAGAGTAAAACAACAGCCCTTTAAATTTCTCAACACCAGGCCACATAAGAGAATATTTTTGTACATCTTGTCATAGTTTCTAGTCTGCCTTTAAACTTTTAACCTCTCCTGTCTCTCTACCGCATTTTTTAATCTCTATTTACCACAGGGAGGCTGTGTATGCAACATTAACATTTTTTTCAGCGACATCATGCCTCACAGTTATGCAGTTAAACCTGCTAACATCTGAGATTTTTGGAACATGAAAACAAATTTAAAAATATATATATATTCAAATAAATAACACATTCTGAGCATCCATCCTGTGGACAGTTTGCCTCTCTTGGTAAAAATCTTCAACAGACAGAGTAGATAATTTGCAGACAGGTTCCATAATATTCTCATCACTATGCTGACATCCCAGCTAATTTAATGAAAAATAGTTTAAGATTTCATCACCAATACTGCAGGCAATATTTCAAACTGCCAATATAGAGTGATGAAATTAAAATGAAACAACATAGACTGGTGCATATTTGACATAAAATAACAAAAAAATACACATCAAAAGTTGCAACGAAAGGTTAACTTGGCATTACATTATTATAGACAATGTGAAGAAAATCAAGGTATAGGTTTATTTCCTCTACATACGACTATAAAGACTAAATATTTTATGGAAATGCCTGATTAAACAAAGAGTAAATAAAATAATGAAAATGAGCTCACCTTCTCAGAGTCCATTGCAGCAATGACCCACACACAGTGTGCATTGTTCTCATATTGAACAGGGTAGTTAGGAGAAGTTATGATCCCTCTGGGCCCCCTTAGGTTGCTGCCACAGGTACGAGCTACAGAGGAAGAGAAATGCAGAGCGGCACAGGGTTTTAAAAAAGATTTATGGGGTAATCAAAATTACGCTCACAGATTGCAAATGGCTTTTTACCTCAGAAAGAGAAAAGACAGAGAGGGTGTGGCAGTGACAGAGGGCAGTTATTGTAGACCATGGGTTTCAATGTAAGCAAAAATCAAAGTGTCGTCTGTGGACAAATTAGACATTTTGATCGATACACATTTCTCAAAAAACAATATAGTTTTAACTAACCAATAGCTAATTGCTAAAAGAGGGGTTTTAACTGCAATATTGTGACAATGGACTATTTAAAGATCCAACGTGCTATACATTTGTGCTGCAGAATAAAGTGGAGAATGATGTATTATTCTAGGACTTCAATTCAGGATATTCAATTGTACCACAAGCATCATCTCATGAGCGCCACGCATCTAGTGTTTACAGGAGTGCTGCCTTTAAGAAACCTTTTCAATTGGATATAAACACAAATGCAAATGCATACAAAACCTAGAGCCCTGTGCAATGGTAGATAAAGCTTTGGCTGTCGTCTGACAACTTTTTCTTTCATCACTTTTCCTACATTGAGTTTTATCCGTGAGTTGGAGAAAGCAAAAGGCTTTTAAACCAGAATGGTTGTTGGCAAACGTGATAATGTGATGGATTTTATCCAAATATTGCATGATTATAATCTGGTTATCAGGTCAGGTCAAGTCCAGCGATCAGTGTATCCACAATTCCGAATGATGTTCAAATTCAGAAAGATTGCAATGACCAAGGAAATAAACATGAGCAACCTCAAGACCTAAAAACAAGTATTTAGTCATAGCAAAAAAATGGGGGCCTCTCTCCAGAAGAGTGTTCCAATTACACACAACATATTACTTAATATATGTATAATTACAATCCAATGGAGCTGATTGAAGCATTAGAACTTATTAGGGACTCTTTCCTGTACTTTGCCCAATCACTTCAATTGTAAACAAAACTGAGAAAATATATGACTAAACACAGGCAAAACATATTTTTTTTATAGAGTATCAGCATACTAGCATTCTATGTTAGCATGTATCTCATAATACAGTTAAGTCTGATGAGAATTCAATTATTAGTTTTGGAAGCATCTTTTCATGAAGTGTCGTAGAAAGTCTAATTTTAGATCAGTGATCCATCCCTACACATTTACCATTGTCAGCATGGTGACAGATGTCACTATCATGATATCAAAGGTCACCTAACTTCGGTGTTTCCTGCACGTTTGAATACAGTAAGATGTTTAGGACAAAAAACTCCAGGGAGAGTGTATTTTTCAGAGCAATGGGACATTGAACAGTGCTTGTGTTTTTTGGGACAAAGGGCTATCAGGGCTTTTTCAGACTATTAGGAATAACGGGCTGATGAGCAAATGGCAGTCCCCACTAAAGACTCTGGCCAGTTGACATGCTGCTAGCAAGGCAAGTGAAATCTAACTTTGACCTCTATGTTCCAGATTGCGTGGGTATTTGCTTTTGCTACCAAACTCCCTTCTTTTGCTGGTAAACGCTGAGAACCTTTGCCCTGAAGAGCCTTCAGATTCCTGTTATCAACAGCATTTTTCATGATATTCTTCCTATTGCTCTATTTTATATAAATATTGATTTTGTCCTGTGTGATATTCAGGGTAATATTTCTTGTCTTCAGTACCTCATAAACTCTCCGATGTTGTATTGCCTTAACGGGTTACTTGGCAGAAAAAAGTGTAGTGTCAAAAGTCCCTTTAAAAATCCCTCTCTGGCGAGCATAGTAATATTAAGGGGCTTACTTGACATTTTCAATCAGTTGTAGTCAACAAGCACTGTCTCACTGCGGAGGAAGTTTTATCTGATCATATATTTGCCCTTTATCTATCATAATGAGTTAGCTGAAGGCAATCACAGCCATTAGAGCGAGAAAAGGCGATTGACATTTGAGACAAGAATAGATATAAGCAGAACATAAGAATAATACAGAATAATAGTGAACGTGAGAGGAGATAGAGAGATGGGTGGAAAAAAACAAATTAAAGAAGTTTACAGACAGGGTGAGAGACAAATTGGAAAGAAATGAGGGAGAGAGGTTAGAAAGACACAGAAAGAGTGAGTGGGGAGGTTGAAAGATAATAATGTAAGAAAGGAAGAGAAAAGAAAGTGAGGGAGGAAGGGCAAGAGGCAAGAAAGAGACTGAGACACAAAATACCACAAGAGAAAGGGGCAGAGAGGAGAACCTCAGATGACTGATCTGCCTGTTAATTAGAAAAGAGCTGAAACACACTGCGATACACAGGTACGCACACACATACACACAGACACACAGACACACAGAAACACATTCATGGCGATTCATCCCAGGGACCAGCTTCTAATTAACATTAAAGTCTCAGTAGAGAATGAGAGAGGCTCATGGGTTTGAATCTCAGGAGAGTGATCATACCAGATAACACAATACACCAGGGCTACAGTATAGGAATTTTTAACCTCTGCCTGCCTACTTGTTTCCCAACTCTTTCCCTTCCTTGCTCTCTCTCCTTTTACACGTATGTGACAGAATTTGCAGTGTCGAGCTGCCGTTATGTTGTGCTGTACTGAAAATTCACTTCTTAAATTCAGATTTTTTCCCAAAATTAACCCTGGGACAGTTCAAGAGTAACATACTTTCTGCATCTGTTTCTTTTACCATTTCAGTGAAGGAATATGAAATGTATTGCATATTGAGTGTCTGTATTTCTGCACCATTCACAATGTTCAAGTATTATGCGAATACATTAAAGATGTCTTGAGCATCATTCTATTTTTTATCCAGTTTAGTTAAGCATGAGAGGCACCTTTGGAAACATTTGGATCTACAACGTAATATATTCATTCCGAAATATAGTTGGGTTTAAACAAAGTTTTTCTACACAAAATTGTTTGAAATTCCACAGCTACAAGTGAGCCCAGCTGTGATGAAGTGCTTATAGCAGTTTTGCATTGTGTGTAGTGTCGTTTGAAGCACACCTGGGCCCTGCTTGAGAGCGCTACTTTTAATTACTGGTTCTCCATTGCTGATTTCCTCATCACTGAAACAACATCTCACAAACTTCTCCCAGCTACACTGCTGATCTTATTGACAATACATTCCAATGTTAGTTTAAGCTACTCTTATCTTATTCCCTTTGTTTAATAAATAATTTTGTCATTTGCTTGATTGTGTGCGTCTCCTTCTTTTGCCTAAGGCATGGTACACTTAAGTTAACAAGAAAAGTTTTCCAACTTGAGGATGACTGAAAATGGCACTGACAAACACTTAAGTAATATATATATAAAGTAATATATATATATAATTAAAAAGGTACGGTTACAACTGGGGTTATTACACAATTTTAATTATATTTTTACCAATAACTCAATAAATGTGTCTATGTAGGGTTAAGTCAGAAACTCAAAGATTCTAGAAAGCTCTACAAAGTTGAAAAGTTGAATATAATATTCTGTGATTAACAGTAATCTTTTTGTATCGGATACTGTAGATCAATTGATTTGTTGCCAAACACTTATCACGCTTGTTCAAATCTTAAAAACTTAATTTTAATCCTTTTTTCTTAAGTTTTGCACATTTCATTATAGCACTTAACAATAATAATAATCATACTGGCAGTGTAATGGACTGCCAGATGGGCAAATTTTCCACTCTTATAGATCGTAAATCTTCATTTATGACTCAGTTTGCTTTTCTGGCTCCACAATGGTGGAACAAGCTCCCCAGTGACATCAGGACAGAAGAATTCCTACACATCTTCCATCACAGACTGCAAAACTGTCCAGACTGCATCTCGGCACATTATGAAACAAACAAAGAAACAAAAAAGTTTGTGTATTTTGCATCTTTTAGAAATTCTCAATTTGATGCACATGGTTGAATGTACTAATTGCTCTCTATAAGTATATTCTATGACCTGAAATATTGCTGAAGATTTAAAGATCTGGGGCCTCATTCATAAAATACAATTCTTAGATTAATGCTGAGCATAAAAAACACTGCATAAGCAATGTTCAAAAATTACATTTTTTACTCACACAGCTGTGACCTATAAATCTCAAATCAACTTGAATTGACAGTACCTACTGTTCGTTGTCCCCTCATATAATACTTTTTTGGAAGGCAGGAACAACGATGGTGGAGGAGGCTGAAGCTAGGCGACATGTATAATTCAGTGGAATAAAGAATGGGTGAACAAAGGAAACTTCACACACAGCTTGGGAGTTTGACACTGCTACACATTGCTCAGAAGGCTCATGCAAAGTTCACTACAGCCTTGGACACCTATGCTTCCAAAAGTGCAATACCCCAACATAACCAGCAGAAAAATCACTTTTGTCAAGTCCACACTTTACTAAGATCATCACAGAAAGAATTATGTACTGCACTGCTTTTGGTTCATGGTCACCTAACTAAAATAAAAATGAAAATGTGAAAATATGGAAATATGAACAGTCAGTACGAGGATAAGCTTTGCAAATAAGCTTATTGTGAAACTAATATTCACATGTCCTTCCACTGTTACTCCCTCTCTACTGTCTCTTCCTGACAAGAGTGGCCAGTATCATGTAGTCAGAAGGGTTCCTGCAGTCCTAGACAGACATACATATACAAAAACGGGCACACACACTTACACTATAATACGATGTGACAGCGACCCTATAGTGTTTGTCTGAGCACTGGGACTGCCTGTCTGTCAAACACACACACAGCTCAAGGCAAGTAGTGCTGCAGCTATGAAGTGTGTGACATTGTCCGGACACTTGCTGTCAATGTAGGTGTGTGTTGTGTGCACACACACGTGTGTGTGTGTGTGTGTGTGTGTGTGTGTTAACTGTCTGCCTTTTCATTGTGGAGCAATAAACCCAACAGGGTATTGTCAGTAAACATGTGGGCAGTGAGAGCCCCTGCATCGTTTCACTGCCACTCATGCAGTTATTTATTTAGTCACACAGCCAGTCAGTCAGAAAATGAACCATGACTTTAACACAGCAACAAACAACAAAATGTAAATCACAGTGATATATTTCATTACGTGTCAGTGATATTATGCTTTTAGAGCCGTGGCATTTGCAAAAAAGCCACAAATGCAACATTTTCCTTTGGGGATTGCATTAGGTTGTCAAGTTGTGGTAATGGTTGCTAGGAGCGGTTAACCTAATTTGTTTGCGCTGATCAAAGAAATTTCAAGTGTTGTTCTATGTTTTGTTAATTGTTTTTTAGGGCCCTGCATTGTCCAGCTCTTGTTCTGAAATTTCCATCCCACCTGAGCTGAAGATTCCTTGTCAGAGGAGTTCAGACAAGAATCTTGATTGCTTCAGTGTCCAGTCTGGGGGGGGGCAGGCTTTTCCAGTCAGTGCTTGGTGGCTTTGGAACAACATTATGAGGATCTTAGGCAGCAGTAAGTACAAAATTCTACCACCAAAGGCTGCTATTATTTTATCCTTTCATTATCAACAACTAATCTCTCGAGAATTTAAAATATAACAATGGATTTGTCTTACTAACATGTTTTATCTGTATGGCCAAATCCTAATAAAGACCTGTAAGTCCACTGCTTCAAGAACTTTGAACATTCTCATAACATTGTATTTGGGTGACATAGTCAAGCTTTCTAATGGAAATGCAAGTCTAGTTTCAGTGCAACATTGCCCACAGCAGTTAGGCATAATTCCTGAACCGTTGGACCTCTGAGGCAATAGTAGTAGGTAAAGCAGGTCATCACTGTTGATGGTTTAACTCTTGGCACCTACTTACAGCACCCTGAAGTGTCCTTGTGTGTTACACTGAATCCCAGATAAGCAGGTCAGCACCTTGTCCGACAGCTCAGTCACCGTCAGTTTTAAAGTGTGTATGGCAGCGTGTGTGAATGCATGTGAAAGTGACTCATTGTACAGCTCTTTGCAACTGTCTCAGGATATATGTGCTAAATAAATGCAGTCCATGGCCATCAGATTACTTTTTACTCCTTGCTTTAAATGCTTTAATATCACCATGGTAGATGTCAAACCAGTGTATAAAACCAGTGTATAAAAATGAATGAACTTACTTCTGCAGATGGGTCTGTGGTCACTCCAGGCAGCTAGTGTGTCGGTGACTCGTTGACAGGTGATACTTTTAGATCCTTGTAGTACATAGCTGTCATCACAACTGAACTGGACGCTGGAGCCAACTCTAGTTAAGGAGACACAACAATAACAACACTTGTCAAAAACAGTAACAACAGTGAGGATGACTGCAGCTCTGATTGCTTCTCAAAGCCCCAGTCAGGTGTTTTTGTGATACTTTTAGAAAGCTCTTACATCACGGCTTATAACTTAAGAGAGCTGGGCTCTTACAGGAGATAATTGTAGAAATAATTTATGAATCACGGTCATGATATTAATGATGTAAAGGCTTTTAGGTCCCCGTGGAAGACAACTATCGCCACAGATCATCCAATTTGAATCTCTAATTCCTCTTTCTGTAAGACCTCATACTTTTTCGTCATTCGTACCTTCCTCTTATCTTCTTTTCTTTGCTCTCCTTTCCTTTCTTTTCTCAACTCTTCTCGCCTTCTCTCTCATCAGTGGTTCTGATCATTCCTGTGTTCCCATTCCCTCCAACACCCCGCTGCCTAACACGTGAGAGGGACATTCAGCCATCTAAGTGGTAGTCTGCATGGTGTCGTGTCTGTAAAGCTTAATGTCTCTTCCCTGCTGGCACACACCGCAGTCTACCACCTGGCCAAACATTCGCTACGTAGGGTTCTGGTTGTTCAGTGGCTTCACCCTGTTGTTAAACACTGTGAAGTCGCACAGCCCGGCCGAATCTCTCTGTTAGTGCCTTTGTCACGGAGAGTTGGGTCATTCACTTTACAGCTTCTGCTACACTGGTGCCACTGAAAATACCTTACGTGCAGCCGCTTGCTGTGAAATTTACAATTACCAGAGAAAAACTTACTGTTATTGCTTTTTTCCTGAAAGAACTTTTCACTGCAATTGTGTACGTGGTTGTCTGACAATGGAAACGGCCATGACACACTGGGGGTACAGCCATCTTGCACACTGCCCAAGAGCAAAAATCCTTATTTTCTCCACAGCTCATGTCCTCTCCTGCTTAACCTCATCAGACCAGAAATCTGCTCAAGCTCCAGCATATTGGTGCTCAATGATGATTAGATAGAAACCTCTAACACACACCAAACACATCCATGCCAACATGCATACGCACTAACATATGGAGGTAATGACCTTTCGCTGAAGCTCCAATAATAGAACTATAGAGTATGTGCAGTGCAGTCACGGTGATGATGGTGAAGAAGTCCACCACGAACTAAGCATTAAAAGATTTGTTCAAAAGTTTTTCAGCCTGAAAGAATTATCCAATAAACGTAAAAATGGAATGCCCGTTTTGATTTCCTCATAATCATGAGAGAAACATAAGGACAATTTAGCTGCCAATGATGTTAAGTGGATGAGTCGTAGGGAGGGGTGATCATTAGATAATAGCTCTCTCCTGATTAAATGAAATTATGGCTCCCTTTCGCCTGATAAGATGACAGACACCATGGAGCGAATCATTTAAAAATCCCTGTGTCCATCAAGGTCTTGTTAATTAGCCAAGATCCTTTGTCCCAAACATTTCTTCCCATTCTCTGTGTATAACTGCTATATGAGTGAGGAATGATACAAACTATAATCAGGGCAAACAATGAAACGTATCAAACAGGCTCAGTCTCTGTTGGCAAAAGAGAACTGCAGGTCTGAAACTACTTGACTGACAGTTACAGGGCAACCTGTACCTGGGAAATTAGGTAACAGCAGAAGAGGTTAAGAAATGCAGATTTACGCTGCTTAGTGTAGGGCTGCCACTCATAATTATTTTTATTCTCGATTAGGGGTGAATGATACGGTTCTTTTCAGCAAATAAAATAACAACCTGCTTGTCATGGCTGACAACATAACCAAATATTTCACATTTTTGTATTCTAAAAAGATATTCCTGACCAGTAGTTCATGCACACCTCAGGGCTGATCCAACATAAAAGGTGCATCAGTTGTTCTGGCTGATCAGACCCTCTGCTCAGGCTGAAGGTGGGCAAAGTTATGCTACCATTATGTGATCACCAGACTCTCTGTACTTATACAAATTATTAAAGATGTATAGTATAGGTATAGATCGTCCCAGGTGAGTTGTAACAGGTAAGTGAGGTGTGAGTGAAGATGTCAATAAAATAGAGTCTGTACATCTCCGTTCTGAAAAGAGCTCAGCCAGAAAAGATGAATCACCTGTGCAGGTGTTCCAGGAATGTGCGAGGCCTATAAACCAAGTCCCACATGTAGGGAAGTAAATAATACATGAATTAGTGAAATCTTTAACAGCTAACATTTAGTGTTTCCAGTCACGAGCTTAAAATATTTAATATTTACTTGAGGCAGGGATGACACAAGGCTCTTTTGTGTTCATTAATTATCTTATAGCCACTAAGTGGTGGTGAAAGTGTTCTCGAAAGTGTTACACACACACCGCACACACACAGACACACACACAGAAAGCAGCTGCTACAAAAGAATAAAACTGCAGCTTAAACACTCATTACCTCCAGGTGGCACACATGCAAAATTCCAGCACATAAACTCTCGAAGCAATTACCTCTTTCTTTTGTGTGTGTGTGTATGTGTATGCGTGTGATGGCAACATCAACATGTCTATATCTGCAGATTCAAAATGTTACCGCTAAGAATTTGCTCTCCTTGAGGTGACACTGGTGGGCAGGTGTGGAGCAGATCTGACAAGCATTAAACAGATATGAATATGAGTTTTTCAAGTTTGTTACAGGCCACTTACATAAGGTACTTCTCATCCAGAAAACCAGAGCTGTACCATCATGTCCCCAACAGACATAAATTATTCATGATAATACATAAACTACAAAACACTTCAGTCCCCACGAAAACTAAGGAGAACTTTAGTGAGGACATTAAATGCTCATTGGACCAATTTGGGGACCAGAACAAGTGCAGAGTGGCACTCCCTCTTAGTCTGGGAGTTTAAGGTTGCTGTGAGCTAACTTGAGACGAGGGACAACTACAAAACACAGTGATTTCTGTAGAAGTAATCCGAACCGGGACTTGTATGTCTGTAAGCTCAAGATAACCTGGATAAACTCAAACAGTCCTTACTTAAAACACTGACAGTCATTAAATCCAGACTAAACTCACAATGTTTAAGTCCCCCAGTACACATACTGCCAATTTTCCATGTTGCACAGTCGAGTATTTCATAAAGCCGAAGCAGGGCTGCAAGGGAATCAACTCACCTGGTAAGCTCGACTGTAAAAAAAAATGTGTCAAAAAAGGGGTGTTTCGTCTGTTCCGCCTGCAGCAAGGCTCGATATTTTCAACTAACTGTCAGTAATTGGCCCAGTGCTGGCAACAACCAAGCTGTTCTGACTTAAGAATTAAAACAGCAAAACATAAATTGAGCAAGAATCCCTCTTCATACTTGTGCCAAGCTTGCGAATGTAATCCACTGCAGGAAAAGACCTTTGAGTGAGATCATTTTTTGTCTGGTTTCTACATCTGACACACATACAATAACCATCCCTAGGCTGATCATCAAATCAACTGGATCTAAGGCACTTTTTTTGTATACTTGATTAGACTTGGAGTGACAGGGAAGAGTTGCGTCTGGGATAATGGAAACTTACTGGAAGGCTGAGCCCATCCTCTTGCCATTTTCTGGAACACCAGGATCTGGACAAACATCACCAGCAAGCCCGCTTTGACTCACTGAAAAAAAGAAGAGAGAACATATGGTGTGTCTGTTTGGAGACTAATTGACAGGGGAGAAAAAAACATTCTTATTATCATGTCCACAAGAATGAGTATTTTTCAATATGTGATGACCGTCAAGTGGTAAGCATAACTAGGATGACTCAAACTGTGAGAGATATCCTCAGCTGTTGTTGAGAATTCACAAAATGGGGTACGCACTCCATTCTCAGCTAAATCAGGAACATGAAAAGTACACAAGACAGAGGGGGTAAGAATCTACATGATTTAAAGATAAAACATTTTTTAACGAAAGAGCAGCAATGAGCACATTTATCATGATCTGCCTTTAGTAATTCATCTGTCTATGGAGATCATCTCACACAAAATAAACAACTCACAAGCATCTCTGTGTGTTTACTTTCGCCCTTGAAAGGAAAAATATAAGAAACAGTAATTGCTTTTGACAAAAGTCTGGAAACTGACGAATTATTCATCTAAGTATGTTGTTATTATACAGCAGACATTTTGACTTCTGAGAGCAGGAAAAACACTGCAGATAACACTAATGATGGCCACATTTCATTTAGTCAACCCAGTTCCGGTGCTCAGGTATTGTGCAAGCTCACCTATTAACACTTAATAGAAATGAAACAATTGTTAATGTTATTATATTAACCTGGAATTTTCCTGCTTTGACAGGTCAGAATGTTGTGAAAAGTGTTATACCACATTATACCAGGACCCTGTAACTAGCTCACCCAGATTGAGTACACTTGTGTTTTTGGCTGCTATGACAAGCTAAAACGTCTACATTGAAAAAGTGTACAGGTTAGGGATCTCTTGCTCCATCGTTTAATTTTGCACTTGATAAAAATACATGCAAAATGATGAGTTTAGTTCACCAAGATCGTACTTTTTTCCCCTCCAGACAAAACCATTAGAATAATCTTAAGGATGCTAACGTTTCAGAATAATCATATAAAAATTCCACCCACACGTTTTTACAGTTCAGATACAGATATTCAGCAATGTGAGGGGATATACCAGACAATAAGTTGAATACATTACAGCAAATAAGCAGTAAACAACCTACATACATCAGTGTCCTCAGCACTGCTTTCTTTTGCTTCACCTTTAACTGAAGTTGTAACCTTCTAACTTTACTGACGTGTTTAATTAAATGACGCTAAATTACCTAAATTATAAATGCAGTCAATGCTTAGGTAAATTTTTAAGAAGCATTAAGGCCGACGACTACAATTAACGTTAACACTGGCTGAATATAAAACAATGTTGAAGTAACATTAGCACACAAATCTGTTTCGAAGGCTACCAAGACATAATGAGCCAACTGCAAACCTAGCATGTCACGAACGTTGACGTTAGCTAACATAATGTCTACTTCTTGCTAACAGTAAGTTAAACAACTTACGTTTATTTTGTGGTTTGGTTTTTTTTGTCTATATTTCGGTTATTCTTCATAGTCTTTTCCCCCCATCAATTGCTAACATCACTGCTAGCTTCTATTCAACATAACGACACTGATAAAAGAGAAAAGAAAGGTTGACAAAAAGTGCGAAGCCAGTTGCAAACCTAGCTTGTCAGGCGCGTTAAAGCCAGCTAACTTAATGCCAGTAACAGTATTTGGAGTAAACTCCTTGTTTCGTCCGCTGTGCGAAATGAAACAACTTACATTTTGCGTAGTATTTCTTTGGCCCACAGCATATTTCGCTCTTTGTTCACATCGTTGTGTTTTTCTCCATCAAGTGACACTGTCATAGGCTACCAAGATCCATTTAAGCTAACCTAACTTCCTCACAAAATAAAAGCTGTGAATATTTCCGACAATGTGAACTTTAGCTTGTCACTGAACGCAGCTCTAACTCAATCTGCCAGATGTCAGCCAGACATTTAATAAATTGCTCTGAGCAAATGGCACACATGGGAATCTAAAAAAAAAAAAAAATTAAGAAATTCTGGTGCTAGCATTGCCATCTCTTTACATAAACTCCATTAAAATTCACATCGGAATATGCTATTGTTTTGTATTCTATCATTCTGATTAATATTCTCCGAACAAAAACACAAGACAAGCTTCTGAATACTAACCTCTAAATAAAACTAGCAAGCTTTATAACAATACACAATTATTCAAACTTTCTCCATATTAGGAGCAAACATTTTTACAGGTTGTTAGGCCTGCATTAGTCTAATAACCCAAAGATACATTACAGTATATAGTCTAAAATATGAGCTCATGGATGACATGATTATTGAGTCAAATTACTTTTAATATGAATATTGCATGCAGGACCTTAAACTGGGTATTTCTATAGAATGGCATTGCTACTCTTAATTAAGTGAATTAAGGTCATGAATACTTTTCCACCATTGAAAAAAATACACGATACATATTTTTTTTATGCAACTTTTCAACTTCTACACTTTTATCCAGGGCGTTTGAAACTTTCCTAATGTTTCCAACTCATAAAATGTAAAAGGACCTTAATTTTTTTGGGCTGTAAGTTTCAGGAATTATGCCTCCCTCCCTTTACGTCAGCTTTAATTATAAACTTCACCGCTGCATTGTCACATTGCTTTATTTTCAAGTGTTGTGTAATAGTCGTACGCAAATCAAACATTTATTCTACAAAAAACATATAAAAAAAAAACATTTTATAAAACCTTCAGGGAAAAAAAACTGTCTAAAAAAGAAGAAAAAAAATACTTTTGTGGAATAAAAATGCCGGGACAACCGTCACATCTCTGCATTTAATTCCATCCTGTTTTGTTGTACATCCTCATGATCTGTTCTGGTCCTTCAAAACAAAAACAACAACACAAAAGCAAATCACATCACAATTTTTCGTCCAGCTCTTATTTGGGATCTAGCATTGTTTGTTTTTTTTCAGACTTTGCTCCGGCTGGGAGCATCTGCCGGATGCCTACGACATAATGTAAATGTAAATGAGATCAGACAACATGACAGAAACCAGTTTGGACCAGCTCTGTCTTAATGGAACTCTGCGGATGAAAAATGGCGGTTAGCATGAAAATAAAGGGAAAGGACGGAGAGGATAAATAAAATAGGAATGAGGAGGATGCCGGAGAGGGGACGACAATAGCGCGACGGAAAAAAAGAGGAGAATATCCTTGTGATAACATGTGTCACGGAGAATAGACAATATCTGACCTCTCAACCTCTCTCAAATTCTTTCCGTCCATCTTTTCTTGTAGCTGTCTCTCTTCCTGCCTCTACTCCCTCTCACTTCTTCTCTCCACTTTTGTATTCTCAGCTTGTGCGCCCCGCTTTCCCCCCTCCTTCACACACATTAGCCGCAATTTACAAAGGGATGCCGAAGTTTTGTGCAACCCGGCATAAAAGATGGATGAATGATTTGCTGCATTTGTGCGATTGTGTTATGCGTGCACCGAGAGGGTTTTTTTTTTGTTTTTTTTTGCGAGTGTATAGACGCCGCGTGTGCGTGGTTGTGCGAGATATGATGCAAACAGAACAAGCTGTCTTGTTGCTTTGCTGCGTTTTTTGATGTTCCGTCCAAAAATCACCACACAAACACACTCGAGAAAAAAAACACACTCTCTGTGTTGCGCTCTCTCATCCCTTTCTGCCTCACTCATGTTCAAATGGCTTTCATTGGCATCAAATACAAAGGTTCATATTGCCGAAAACAAATCCAGCTCATGCAAACAACATGAGATTGTTATAGGGGAGAAAAAGCTGCCAAATATCACCGCTGGGCAGATGTCAAAAATCCTCATTCTGACTTAATCCCATATTTGCACTTAAAAGACCATTCAACATTTAAACACAAGCTTATGATGCGTGATGTCGTTTCCATATCATCAAAGTGTCTTCAGCGAACCTTTCATCTCTGCGAGTCAACTTCTTTTAGGAATCCGCAAAGAGTGATTAATTTTCTCGTCTGCTAATGTATGCTCGGCATCTCTGACGTCCGTACGAAGACCTTCACTTCGCGCCAGCTGCTCACTCTCACAGAGAAAAAGAGTCAACCCGACTCAGTAGCTCCATTCACACTGCTGTTTGCATGCGGGGATCCTGCGCCAATTCTCTGCCTCCTCCCCTGTGTGAAAGTTTCAGATGCGGCAAGGGGTGAAATTTCGCTCCAGCACTGATCCGCCTCTAGAGGTAGTATCAGGGCCGTATTATTGCCCATCTGAACCAGTGTGAATGGATACGATAACTACACAGGTCCCTCAATGATCTTAATAAAACAGGAATTTCCCACAAAGCAATGTTAAATGACTCCTCCTGTCTGTCAACCCATTTGTCCTACCAACTCCTGCCAACTCGTCACATTTCTGCGCGAAAAAAAGCGTCTCACCGAGTGTTTGTGATGAAATTAAATCACCGCGACCGTCAGCCCTCCCGACCATGACTTCAGTGAACTTTCCCCTGGAAAACAGCCTCTGTCCCGCGAGTGAGGGAGTCAGACAGCTTCCAGTTTAAAAACATAACTTTGTCACTTTCCAGGATGTTTGGTGGGTCAGGATCTCAATCTCAACACATTATAACAGCATCCATATGATTATAAACTGTCTGCGGGTTTAGATTGACGGGGGGGACACCAGGGAAAACCCTTGAAAACACACCAGCGTCATCATCGTGACGTGTACCATCACGCCTCTTTAGGAGCCGCAGCGCCTGCTTTCTGTGTGATCTTTAATCTTTAAGGCGGAGATGCTTCGCCAATTCTCCACCGATGGTGATTCACACAGAGCGAACCAACGTTGCGGAGATAACGCGGCATCACTGTGTAAAAACGGCTGGTTACTCCTGCCATTTGTCCAAAACTATCCAGTATACACTCACCCCTAAGAGTAAGTAATATCCCTAATGAACAGTGCAGTATACTGTGACTGCATGTCAAGACTGAAAAATGTTAGTACTCAGGGAAGGAAGTGTTTTCAGGCATATTTTTAAAGAGCCCACTCACCATAAAGTAAAGAGATTCAGCATAGCAGTAAGGATGAAGAGACTGTGGCTGCTGCTGTAGTTAAAGGCAAGTAATTACAATCCAAAGCTACTCGTTCTTCACTTTAGTATTTCATTTTATGGGACTTTGCAAGAGAAATGCAACACTTTTTTTTTTACCCTACGACGTTTGCTTCAATCAAGAGAGACAAGTGACTGAAGTAAGGGAAATGTTTATTACAGCAGATGATATGATAATTGAGTCTCATCACAAAGTCTTTAGCAATGAGACTCTAGAGGGAGATTTTGTGAAGGGGGGGTGTCTACCCTGAGCAGCAGCAAGAAATAACCCCCCCCCCCCCCCCCCCAGTCTAGACTCCTGTGGTGGTGGTGTTGGCTGATGACTCTGCGGAGACTGGAAGGCTGATGAAATGATGAAGCTGACGAAGCTGTGACTGGGTGGTGACAGGGAGGTGGACCAAAGGCAGAGAGAGGATCAAATTTAACAAGACAGCAGCTAATGTGAACAAGCTAAAATCAATTTGATAATGAGGCAGAGGGTGAGCATGCGTGAGTGGAGTGAATGACATTATGGTATGAGTAATTAAATAAAGAGTGACTGAACTGTCACTTACTACATAGTATATACACTACAATACTCGTGCAACATAAACTACTTAAACTTAAATGCATCACTTATAATACTCCAACGCAAATCGTGTTAGACCTTTCTTCTGAATAATGAGTAATTTACCTCTTTGATACTTTAAGTGGATTGCTACTATTACTGAAATAAAAACATATTTTACTTTTTCCACCACTGGGCTGATGGCATTGCACTTAACCCTCAACAAGACAATAATGTCATTGGGTATCAGTTAATAACCTTTTTTTTTTGCTATAACCTAATCTATTGATTAATTCATCTTCATGTCTCTACTTACTTGCTTTATTACATTTGATCAGTACCTTTTAATTACAAAAGTTAGCAATGCTTTTTCCATGAAGATCAAAGAATAAATAAAAGACACTGAGTCCACTGAGCAGCCAGTGTTACAACAGTACGGAACTGACAAGCAGAACGGGATTATGTGGCTGCTGTCGTCAGCGTTCGCCCTCAACGCCACCAGATTAGGCATGACACATGTTTTTGTGTTTTTTCATGAGCTATTATCTCTGGATACCAGAAACACCATGCAGGATGTCACACATCTGTCAAATTCAAATCAATCAATTTATTAAGACATAATGATTTTTAAAAAATACATATGTTTTTTTTATTAATATTATTTTATAATTCCTCTCAAAAGTACAGAAGGCATCTCATAAATATCAGCAAATTGTGATGAAACATGTTAGAAATGTCCTTTTGTTTACAATCTGAAAGTAAGTGAGAAATCATTTGTCATTGTTAAATGTGTCGGCTGCATAGAGCTGTTTGTAACTCGTTAGGTTGTACAAGCAACATAGCGGGTTATCTTATTCGAAGTTAAAAACTGAAAAATGTGTAATAGAGTATTAAAAACAGCATAAAGCATATGAAACAAGGTCAAGTTGAATATGTACATTTGGTTGAACATAAAGTCTTGTGTCTTTTCTCTAGTCGGTTTTGTTTTCTTTGTTGTGAGAAACTGTTGTTGAAATTCCAAAGAGACAGAGTTACAAACCACTGGCTTGGGCAATTGGAGAGAAATGGTAAACTGCTGGCTTAGAGGGCAATGTAAAGACGGATAAACACGAAGAGACATTTGCATTGAGAATGCAAAGCTGTGTAGCTCAAAAGTTTAGTCATTATAGCAGCTGACAGATGAACCATTAAAGAGGAAAACGTGGTCAAAGAGCGGATGAGAGACGGTGCAAGGAGAAAGGGAGAGCGTGGGAGAGGGAGTTTGTCCGTGTGTGTGTGCGCACGTGTGTGTGTGTGTGTGTGTGTGTGTGTGTAATCAGCTGATGTGTGTTTCAGGTAAGAGCTTTTGAGGTTTTCTTCAGACTTCCGCAGGATGAGTGGAGAGACGTATGGTGTGCTGTTTGTGGATACGCTCTCTTCACACTGCTCTCCTTGCAGCCACTCTGCCCTCTCTTTCTCCCACATCTTCTCACGCTCACGGGTCAATCAAGCCAAGACCTTTAAGAGTCAACGACCATCTTCCCAGCATGATCTTATTGAGCCCACAGGATTCCCCCCCTCCTTCTGACGTAAATTGTATTCAGATGGTTAAAGGAGCGCATTTCCTATCGTGTGATTTTCCAAGTTTCAGGCAGCGGCCTCACCTTCATCTGAAGTAGACCGCAACCCAGCACCACTGCACCTGACAATCCTGAAGAAAATACTGATTATAAATCACACTCTCACAATGATTCATTACACTTCTAGGTCACTATCTAGGGAGTAAAACTCCTTAATCACAATCTTTCAGTCTCTATAATTATGACACATCCTCATCAGTAAGCTAATGTTACCACTGAGAGAAGGTAACTGTAAGATGGACTGCTTTCATTTTCTATATTGTTCTAGTTAGCACTCTGTCTGTCTGTCTGTCTGTCTGTCTGTCTGTCTGTCTGTCTGTCTGTCTGTCTATCTATCTATCTATCTATCTATCTATCTATCTATCTATCTATCTATCTATCTATCTATCTATCTATCTATCTATCTACCTACCTACCTACCTACCTACCTACCTACCTACCTACCTACCTACCTACCTACCTACCAACCAGTTGGAGAATGATCAATAAACAGACGGTCCTCAAACTGACTGTGTGTCTGTCTATTAGACTTTGCTGTAATACAGACTACAGGCATTTACAGACAGTCTTTTAGATTATGATTCATAAGCGTGCCATTCTCTAGACAGGTAAAGCTCATTATCATCAGTGTCTGGTTCTTTGTAATGATTATATATTGCATAAAGACATTCTCTGCCATACCGCTATAATATTACTGCTGGGAGTCATACAGTGTAAAGATGCGTTGTTCAAAGACTGGTTCGGGACCAAGAGTGGACCTCGGCTTACTTCTTAAAAAGTGTTTTAATGAGTCAGATTCCGAGTCTGATGGCCTGACTGTAGTATGTTTTGATTACCTCACTGAACCTTCAGTCCACCACATTTACTCAGTTGTGTTCCCCATTATAGAAATGCTAGTATGTTTTAATGAGCATGGGTCCCAAGTTGTGAAACCAAATTTCTCATTTTTAGTCTGTTCAGGGCTGCGAAAGCTTGAGGGAACCCTGGACTACACAGTTAACGGTCATTATCATCATTCTTTGGCTCCACATTGTGATAACAGATAACAAAGCTTGTTCTCTGCAGTGCAGAAATAATTTTACAAGTGGGATAGCTACTTCTGAGAGTCTTTCGGCTGATAGGCAAGAACCCACTCTGTGCCCACTGTAATTTTGCTAAATACCATGATGAAATCCACACCGGGCAATACGAGATCTGGAACCACCGGTGCACCACAAGTCTTAAGGTTAACTACAGCTGAGCTCTGCTGCTCGCATAGATATTTTCTTTTTAAGTTAATATATATTTAGATGACAGGCAGAACATCCCCATTTCCAAAACTATATTGTAAATTATTTAAATACATTTACACGAGAATTTTCCAAAGACCGCCGTGGTGAGAGAGCTGCTTCACAACGAGGTATTTTTGTTGGCTTGGCCTCTTCATGTAGGAAACTCAACAACTTTACACTCAGCAGACTGACTCCAGGCGATTCTCTCACGTGGAAACAACTTTGTATACGAGTGTGCTTGCGTGTAAGTATGCATGCGTGCGTGCATGCTTGGCTTGTGTAAGCAAGAGTAAAAAGAAACTGTGTGTGTGTGTGTGTGTGTGTGTGTGTGTGTGTGTCTGAGAGAGAGAGAGAGAGAGAGAGAGAGAGAGAGAGATCTACACGCTTCACCAAGCTTCACATCATTGATAAATATAACAAACTAATATGCCCGGGGAGCTCCTCACATATACGCACATTCAAATACACACAGAGTATACAATTTTAAAATTTAATCACAGCAACACACCGGGACGCACATAAGATCTTTTTTTTTCCACATACAACCACATGCACACAGCAAACACCGTACTTATGGTAATTGCACCAGCACATGCTTGGCTAAGCGTGTAAATCAGCAGAATTATTGATGAGGGTTTTATAATGAAGCTAAATGCTAAGGAATGGATGAGGTATGAGCTCTGGCTTCCATTAATTAAAAGCTTCAGTCACATGATCTGAATGCTGTTTTAGAGACTTCTCCAAGAAATATATACGCCACTCTGCACTGCAGAGATATTCATCACGTTTATCATTAAATTGACTGTTACGCTGCCTTGCGGTCAGTGTAATGTGTCATTTATTTGAATTCCCATTAGCTGCCGCAGAGGTGACAACAATTTTTCCTGAGGTCTACATATAAACGCTGCATGCCTCAACTTTCGATCAGCTAATTAAAGCTTCAGCTGCTCACAATGACTTTTCAAATAACAGCTGATGCGTTCTATTCCCTGCACAAACAGTGGTGAGCACAGACGGTTGATCAGGTGTGAAGATATCACAAGGAACTGAGTAAATACTCAAATGTTTAAAGCCACCAGAGAGTTTTCCTTTTAATGGCCTGAAATCCAAAATAAGCCCTAAAAATTGACACCTACTGTGCACATTAGCTGCCAGCATCGGAACAAACAAATAGTGTATTAGTTATTAATCATCTTGAGACTTTCTCTGACGAAGCCTTAGTTTTTTTTTTTTCATCCTGCAGTTTGAAACTTTAGACAGTTTTCAGCACATCAAACAATCAGTTT